>CAWUPE010001280.1:10000-66776 GCA_963924145.1 Pyrausta purpuralis
ACCTAACCTAACCTAACCTAACCTAACCTAACCTAACCTAACCTAACCTAACCTAACCTAACCTAACCTAACCTAACCTAACCTAACCTAACCTAACCTAACCTAACCTAACCTAACCTAACCTAACCTAACCTAACCTAACCTAACCTAACCTAACCTAACCTAACCTAACCTAACCTAACCTAACCTAACCTAACCTAACCTAACCTAACCTAACCTAACCTAACCTAACCTAACCTAACCTAACCTAACCTAACCTAACCTAACCTAACCTAACCTAACCTAACCTAACCTAACCTAACCTAACCTAACCTAACCTAACCTAACCTAACCTAACCTAACCTAACCTAACCTAACCTAACCTAACCTAACCTAACCTAACCTAACCTAACCTAACCTAACCTAACCTAACCTAACCTAACCTAACCTAACCTAACCTAACCTAACCTAACCTAACCTAACCTAACCTAACCTAACCTAACCTAACCTAACCTAACCTAACCTAACCTAACCTAACCTAACCTAACCTAACCTAACCTAACCTAACCTAACCTAACCTAACCTAACCTAACCTAACCTAACCTAACCTAACCTAACCTAACCTAACCTAACCTAACCTAACCTAACCTAACCTAACCTAACCTAACCTAACCTAACCTAACCTAACCTAACCTAACCTAACCTAACCTAACCTAACCTAACCTAACCTAACCTAACCTAACCTAACCTAACCTAACCTAACCTAACCTAACCTAACCTAACCTAACCTAACCTAACCTAACCTAACCTAACCTAACCTAACCTAACCTAACCTAACCTAACCTAACCTAACCTAACCTAACCTAACCTAACCTAACCTAACCTAACCTAACCTAACCTAACCTAACCTAACCTAACCTAACCTAACCTAACCTAACCTAACCTAACCTAACCTAACCTAACCTAACCTAACCTAACCTAACCTAACCTAACCTAACCTAACCTAACCTAACCTAACCTAACCTAACCTAACCTAACCTAACCTAACCTAACCTAACCTAACCTAACCTAACCTAACCTAACCTAACCTAACCTAACCTAACCTAACCTAACCTAACCTAACCTAACCTAACCTAACCTAACCTAACCTAACCTAACCTAACCTAACCTAACCTAACCTAACCTAACCTAACCTAACCTAACCTAACCTAACCTAACCTAACCTAACCTAACCTAACCTAACCTAACCTAACCTAACCTAACCTAACCTAACCTAACCTAACCTAACCTAACCTAACCTAACCTAACCTAACCTAACCTAACCTAACCTAACCTAACCTAACCTAACCTAACCTAACCTAACCTAACCTAACCTAACCTAACCTAACCTAACCTAACCTAACCTAACCTAACCTAACCTAACCTAACCTAACCTAACCTAACCTAACCTAACCTAACCTAACCTAACCTAACCTAACCTAACCTAACCTAACCTAACCTAACCTAACCTAACCTAACCTAACCTAACCTAACCTAACCTAACCTAACCTAACCTAACCTAACCTAACCTAACCTAACCTAACCTAACCTAACCTAACCTAACCTAACCTAACCTAACCTAACCTAACCTAACCTAACCTAACCTAACCTAACCTAACCTAACCTAACCTAACCTAACCTAACCTAACCTAACCTAACCTAACCTAACCTAACCTAACCTAACCTAACCTAACCTAACCTAACCTAACCTAACCTAACCTAACCTAACCTAACCTAACCTAACCTAACCTAACCTAACCTAACCTAACCTAACCTAACCTAACCTAACCTAACCTAACCTAACCTAACCTAACCTAACCTAACCTAACCTAACCTAACCTAACCTAACCTAACCTAACCTAACCTAACCTAACCTAACCTAACCTAACCTAACCTAACCTAACCTAACCTAACCTAACCTAACCTAACCTAACCTAACCTAACCTAACCTAACCTAACCTAACCTAACCTAACCTAACCTAACCTAACCTAACCTAACCTAACCTAACCTAACCTAACCTAACCTAACCTAACCTAACCTAACCTAACCTAACCTAACCTAACCTAACCTAACCTAACCTAACCTAACCTAACCTAACCTAACCTAACCTAACCTAACCTAACCTAACCTAACCTAACCTAACCTAACCTAACCTAACCTAACCTAACCTAACCTAACCTAACCTAACCTAACCTAACCTAACCTAACCTAACCTAACCTAACCTAACCTAACCTTTTTTTTTTTTTTTTTTTTTTTTTACGTTGGAAAATGCATTACGCATACTCGCCGCCCGGGGGAGACGGTGAGTTATGTGGGACTCGAGCTCTAACGCCCATACCCACTAAAAACCAACGACACTCCGTCAGTCACCTGGCCGCTCAAAACTCGTCTCAAGCCAGTCGTCGTCGTCCGAGAGATCGGGCGGCGACGACTCGCTCGACGACTCGTGAGCGGCGGACGGGGCTGCGGGAAGCCGGTCGGATACTACCGCTGCCCCGTCGGTGATTGCCCGCCGCAGCAGGCCCGGCAAGCCCACCCCATGAGGGGGGGCAACGGGAATGGCCCGGAGTGTGCGGTCATTCCCGTCAGGCGGCGGTGGAAGCGCGTGCAATGTCAGCGTGGATACCCCCGTACCCGACGTTGGCTGGCCTCCACCAGGGGGGATTAGGCGGTTGTAACGCCGCCGTCTCCGCCCCGTTCGTCGCCTTCGGATCGGGGCGGCAAGAGGATCCTCCTCGCGCACCCTCTCCGCTGCCTCCTTCTGTGAGATAACGTCCTCGCAGAAGGAGGTGACGGCCTTCCAGGCTCTGTCACTCCCGAGCATGGCCTCCACCACGCTGGGGAGGGAGAGGTCCTGGCCGATCTCCGCGACCAGAGTGCGGCGCTGCGACTCCCACGCTGGGCACGACACAAGGGTGTGCTGAGCTGTGTCCTCCGCAGCACCGCACTCGTGACACGCGGCGGTCTCCTCCCGGCCGATCCGGTGCAGATAGGTGCCGAAGCATCCGTGTCCGGTAAGGACCTGCACCAGACGGTAGGTGAGGGAGCCGTGCCGTCTCTCTATCCATCGGGTCAAGACCGGGGTCAGGGCGTCGAGGGTGGCTCGACCCGACTCCGAAGAGTTTAGGACCCCGGTCCAGGCCCGAATCAGCAGCTCTCGGGTCTGGCGCTCAAAGGCGCGCTCCTCCTAACCTAACCTAACCTAACCTAACCTTTTTTTTTTTTTTTTTTTTTTTTTTTTTTTTTTTTTAACGTCAGGAAATGCCAATTACGCACCGTACCTCTCCGTCGGGGAACGGAGAGGCGTGTGTGGGACTCCCCCGGATACGCCCCCGGGTATACCCACTAAAACCTGACGACGCCCGCCGCGTTTGGTGGCTTTGACAGCAGGGGCCGCGGTGTCTCAACAGTCCCGCGACCCTTGCCAGCGCAACCTCCACCCTCCATGAGGAGGGCGGATCTCCACGGAGTGGGGCGATCCCACTCCCGACGGCACCCTGGCGCCTCAGAAGGGTCTCTTGTGATTGGACAGAGGTGTCTCCACACCGTCTGTCCGAGACCCTCCCGACGAGGCGAGCCACGCCCGACGGCAAATGCACGCCGAGCTCGCCCAGAGGACCAAAGTCCTCAGGACATCCCCTGCCTCCTCTGATACACCAGAGGGGTGCTGGAAGTCCAACGACTTTTAGTGAGTCGCCGCTCGATGCGAGACAGACGCGACTCACTATGGCCACTGCCGCCCGATACGGGAACAGACGCAGCGGCACTCTCCACGGAGCATCTTGGCTTCACCCGCCGCTGGATTGCGACAGGCTACTGAGCCCCCTCGCCACGACAAGGCGTGCTCCATTCGAGGGGGAACCTAACCTAACCTAACCTAACCTAACCTAACCTAACCTAACGATGGACTCAAGTGGCTTCTGAACTCTGGCTGGAAATCAAACGCAATCATCATTACGGACAGCCTATCGGCATTAAAAGCTCTGCAGGATCGAAATAATTCAGACCCCACTATCGTTTCAATCCATGGCATGCTCCTTGAAATAAGGAAGAACCACGGCTTCCGCGTGAGCTTCACCTGGGTCAAGGCGCATGTCGGGATTGAAGGAAATGAACTGGCAGACCAAGCCGCCAAGGAAGCCGCAGTCCAACGAACCGCGACATGCGTGAACGAGTTCCCGATTTCCTTCGCTAAATACACCCTAAGACAGCGATCACTGGATAAATGGCAGGAGGAATACGCAGCCGAGACCCAAAACTCAGAGATTGCCAGGTGGTTCGGCTCTGTAAAGGAGATAAGGGAGTTTCAAAAACAGGTCCCAATTTCATTCGAGCTAACACAGGTCTTCACTGGGCACGGGTACCACAAGAGTTACCTCTGTCGATTTAAAATCACAAACGACGACCTGTGCCCATGTGATGACACCAGCGCTCAAACCATTGAACATATCATACAGAATTGCCCAATCTTTAATTCGCATAGATATGAGCACGAACAAACTTGCAGGAACCTTAGAATCGAGCCGTATAAAACTAATCAATTATCAAGTAAAGAAGAACCCACCAAAACGTTCAAAAACCTTGTAAATAAAATAATTCATAGTCTTAAGATTATAAACAACACATAAAATATTTATAATTTTATTGTGTAATACTGCACATTACTCGTGTCTTCTTGTACATAAATTTGTTGTCTTTATCTTCTTGTACATAATTTTCTGACATAGGCCTTAAGGTACAAGTAAAAGTTAAAATTTTTCATGAAAAACGCAAAAAAAAAAAAAAAAAAAAAAAAAAAAAAAAAAAAAAACACGCTCACTCTGTAATATACCCCATCACTCATTAAAACTTCAACGTACACCCTAACCCCTAACCCTATAAAAGTGCTCACCATTTAGCCTACATGCCATTAATATTTAATATTATCTACCATGTTTGTGTAACAAACTAAATATACGCGCAATATTATAAACTTTCTCGTCCGGAACCTGTATCCATTAGCAGGACCGTACCTGAAAACAACAAAGAAACATAATATTCTAATAATGCACCCATAAGTAAATAAAATAATAATGTACATTATTATGATAACAACTTCAAAATATCGATAAAAGCTCTACCATATATTAAAAAAAAAAAAAAACCTAACCTAACCTTTTTTTTTTTTTTTTTTTTTTTTTTTTTGGTTTCGCTGGAAAATGCTTTACGCATACCTGCCGCCCTCGGGGGAAGGCAGCAGGTTATGTGGGACCAGCGGCGTTCTCGGGAGCCATGAGTTCGGGGCCACGAGTCAGCGCCATAAGCACACATCCGCGGCCCCTCACTGACTAGACCGACACACGGTCTCACCCGATCTGAAGAGGGCAAGTGCCCCTGCCTTCAGCGCCGAAGGAGGTTATCCTCCGGCTTGATGTCCCGACGATGCGTAGAACGCATTACACACCATCGCGCCTCTTAGTGGGAAGCGGACGCCCCCGCGTCCACGACCCGAGGCACAGGGAGGGGCATGTGCAGGTGGTGGAGGTTCCTCCTGCGCCCAGTACGCCTTCGGCGCATAAGGAGTGCGTCAGCCGCAGCCTCTCGCTCTCGCTCCGCGCTCTCCTTTTCGGCGATCACCCGCTCGCAAAATGCGGCCATGGCTCGCCAAGCCTCCCTGTCATCGACCATACGCCGGACTATAGAGCCCAGGCTGAGGTCGGTCCCCACGTGTGCTCGGAGGGCACGGCGGTCAGCGACCCACGCCGGGCACACCTCGAGGGTGTGCTGTGCCGTATCCTCCGGAGCATCGCAGTGCCAGCATCGGGTTGTGGGTTCCCTGCCAATGCGGCAGAGGTATGACCCAAAGCACCCGTGGCCTGTAAACACCTGCGACATCCGGTATGTCACTTGGCCGTGTGGTCGCTCGACCCATTCTTGAAGAACGGGGAGTACGGCTTCAATGACCCGGACGCCAAAGTGGCTACTGGCCAATCTACGGCGCCACTGCTCGTGGGCTAGCTCTGTGAGCTGTGTCCTTTCCGATTCCACCTCCGTCGGTGCGGGCCTATTGCCTTGAGATCTTTGGTCTCCCCGCCACTGATATAACGCGGCGAGGACCAGGGAGTCGAGATCCCAGGGGAGGCTGCCGGCCAGGACCAGCGCAGCATCGGTGGAGGTGGTGCGGTAGGCTCGCGCTAAACGCAGGGCTAACACCCTTTGAGCCTTCCGCAAAACTGTCACATTCTCGGACGAGAGGGCGTCATGCCACACCGGGGCACCGTAAAGTGCCATCGAGCGGACCACCCCTAGGTACAGTCGTCGAGGAGCCGTCGACGGACCACCCAGGTTTGGCAGTAACCGGCTCAAAGCACCCGCGGTCACATTGAGTTTGGTAGCGAGCTGACGGAAATGGGCCTTAAACCGCCACCTTCCGTCAAGCACAAGCCCAAGGTACCGGATGGTGGATGAAACCGGGATCAGAACCCCATCCACCATCAACCCAGTGCCCGCAGGCGGCGCACGTCGTCGGCCGTGAAAACACAGCGCCTCAGACTTCTCCAGCGCCACCCGCAGCCCCAAAAGGCGGATTCGGTGTACCATCACAGCGACCCCAGCAGTCGCACGACGTGCAGCATCGGCAAAAGAGTCACCGCGAGCTGTCAGCAGGGTATCGTCGGCGTAACAAGTCACGCCAACCCCCGCGACGAACTGGCCGCGGAGAGCCCAATCAAACCCGATGTTCCACAAGAGTGGCCCTAAGACCGACCCCTGTGGAACACCGCATCCGGCCAAGTGCCGCAAACGACCGTCCACCGAATCACACGCAACCTCTCGTCCTTCCAGGTACGATGCGATGGTGTCCTGCAGGTAAACAGGCACTCCGTGGAATCGGAGCGCCTGCTTTATCGTGGTCCACGGCAGCGTGTTGAACGCGTTGGCAATGTCGATAGACACGGCCAACAGCACACCGCCGCTCTCCACCGCTTCGCTGGCGAGCGATTTTACCCGCAGGATAGCATCGATCGTAGAGCGCTCTCTCCTGAAGCCATACTGCACATCCGACAAATTCGGCCCATCCGTATCCAGGTGCCGAACGAGGCGGTTTGCAACGACTCTTTCAAAGAGCTTGCCCACCTCATCCAGCAACACGATCGGACGGTATGCCGAAGGGGAGTCGGTCGGACGTCCGTCTTTCTTCAGAAGCACGAGCCTCCCTTCCTTCCATAGCGCCGGGAAGCGCCCCTGTTCTAGGCAAGCGGTTAGGAGCCTACGAAGGCGGTCACCCAGTATATCCGATACGAGAACCCAGATTTTACCTGGAATCCCGTCAGGACCCGGGGCCACGTTCTTGGCCTTTAACCGCTCTATTGCCGCGCCGAACTCGCCCTCGGACACGGGGTCAGGGGGCTCTCTGGAGGCCACGGGGTGTGGCAACATCGAAGGCGGGGTGTGTTCCACCTGAGCTGGGAACAAGGTGGACACGACTCTTCGGAGGAACTCGGGCTCTAGCCTTTCCGTGACCGGGGGTGCCCATGGGCGGAGTTTCCCCCGCACCGTGCGGTACGGGCGTCCCCACGGATCGGCATCGAGCGATGCAAGGAGCTCCTCCCTCGCCTTGAGTTTCGCCTCCAGAATGGCGATCTTGAGCGCCTGCTTCGCCTCTCTGTAGGCCTGATAAAGCGGCTCGTCCAGCGCCGGATCACGGCGTCTGCGTCTTCGGTGTCTGGCTGAGGCGCGACGCGCCGCGATACACACGCGGCGCAGCTCCGCAACCTCATCCGTCCACCAATAGACGTTCCGCCGGGGAAGGGAAGGTCCGGACCGAGGCATGGACGTGTCACACACGTCCGTAACGGCCTCCCGGAACCATTCCGCTTCCGCATCCACTTGGACGGGCTCGGGACCTACAGGCAGCCAGGCCTTGACGACCGCAGCTTCCCGCGCTGTGTCTCTGTCCAGGCAACTGAGCCTCCATCGGGGGTATGTCGGGTGGGGTGTACCGCTCGGAGGGATCACGGGACCGGAGGCGGAGATGTCAAACTGGATGTACCGGTGATCCGACAATTCTTCCGCCTCTGTGACCACTCTCCAGCCACTTATTCGAGCTGCAACCGCGGGGGTCGCGAACGTTATGTCCACGACGGACTCCCCCTGCGGTCGCACGCAAGTGGGTTCGGTCCCCACATTGACAATAACCAGTCCGTTGGACACCGCCCAGTCCAGCAGACTCTCCCCTTTGGGGTCAGTATGTCGTGAGCCCCAGGGTATATTCTTGGCGTTAAAGTCGCCGCCAACTATCACCGGCAAGGTGGACTGACGGAGAACCGACCCGAAACGGTCCAGGTCGGCCTCGAACTCGCTCCTGGTTCGGCTGGGGGGGCAATACACCCCCACCAGCAGAAACTCCCTGCACTTGGCGGCGACAAAACCGCTCTGCCGGGCTACAACGTCAATGGGATGCGCCCCTGATACCATGATGGCCGACAGGCCGCTTACGTCCCCGACCCAATTCTCCCGGTCAGCCGGTATGAAGTAGGGTTCGGAGACGAGGACGGCGTCTATGGACCACTCCGCCGCGTGCTGCAAGAGGATATCCTGCGCAGCGGCAGAGTGGTTCACATTCGCCTGCAGAACACTGAAGGCCATCTTAGCCCGCTGTTACTTCTGCCTCCATGGATGTGGGCCTTTCGGCCGTGGACGGTGCGGCTGGAGTCCTGGCCACTGTCCTTCCCGCTCGATTGCCACGCTTGGGCGGTTTGCAGCTCTTGCTGCCCACCCGGTGCTTAGCTGGCAACCCTGCGTCCGCGCACAGAGGGCAGTGCGGAGGGGCAGTGCATCCCCTGGCTGCGTGTCCCGGCTTACCACAGCGGTAACACAGGTCGCTGCGATCGGCTGTCGAGGGGCAGTTCTCGCGGGCGTGTCCCACCTCCAGGCATCGGAAGCACTGAAGCGGCTTCCGGTCCATCAGCCTGGTCTGGGCGGAGACCCATCCCACTAAAACTCTCCCTTTGACGACTTTCTGGGCTACAGCGATCGGCACCTTTACGATGCAGGCCCCTGTGCCCTGAAAAGATCGCCCGATCGACCCCACTTGGATCGACTTCGGATCGCAGCCTCCCGCCTTGGCGACAGCTTCGGCGACTTCTACCTTCGTGACCGAGTCGTCAAGTCCCGATATCCGGACATCGACGCTCTTGGTCGGCCGAGTCACTTTTGCGATCGCCTCGGGGATGACCTCCCGCATTTTGGCTGCCAGGGTGTCAGCCTTTGTCTCGCTATCGACGCCGGTGATCTCCAGGACCTTGCCACCAGTTTTGGCGACCCTGAAGCGGATCCCGGAGATCCCCAGCGCATCGATGTCAATTGCCTGTTTGGCCCGGCCCATCACAGATTCATAGGAATGCTCCTTAGCCTCCAGCACTCCCGGTTGCATCGCCACCAAGATGGCGGCGGTCCTCGGCGGGCGGAGGTTCGGAGTCTTCCTCGGGGCAGTCGGCTTCCTGGACTGGGCCGTAGGCGCCTGCTGTTGAGCGGACCTTGGGCTCGCCTTTTTCCCACGCCGGACTACCTGTGTCCACGACTCGGCCCTAGGGCCAGCTGTGGGCTCAGTTGTCGGGTGGGAATTCCCAGCTCGAGAGGCGGATGCAGGTGCGGACTCCTGGCCCTGGTCATGGGCCTTCTTCTTCTTGCTCCGCTTTCTCTTCTTCTTCTCCCCTACGGGAACTGCGCCGGCAGTCGAGGTCGTGGCCACAGGGGCGGACACCTCGGACGGCGCTTTGCCCGTCTGGGAAGAAGCGGCAATCTTTGGCGACTTTGGCGGCGCTGCGGTCGGCGGCTGCTTTTTAGTCCTGTTGGCGGCGGCAGAAGGGCGCTCAACCTGAGCCTTGCGAGCGTCCGCAGCAAGTGGCGGGCGCAGGCGAGGCTCAGGGAGCAGCCGATCTTGGATGGACGCCAATTTGGCATCCATCATGCCTCCAAATTGGCGCATGAGGCGCTGTTCAAACTCCTCCCCAAAAGGGAAACCTAACCTTTTTTTTTTTTTTTTTTTTTTTTTTTTTTTTTTAACGTTGGAAAATGCATTACGCATACTCGCCGCCCGGGGGAGACGGCGAGTTATGTGGGACTCGAGCTCAAACGCCCATACCCACTAAAAACCAACGACACTCCGTCAGTCACCTGGCCGCTCAAAAGTCGTCTCAAGCCAGTCGTCGACGACTCGCTCAACGACTCGTGAGCGGCGGACGGGGCTGCGGGAAGCCGGTCGGATACTACCGCTGCCCCGTCGGTGATTGCCCGCCGCAGCAGGCCCGGCAAGCCCACCCCATGAGGGGGGGCAACGGGAATGGCCCGGAGTGTGCGGTCATTCCCGTCAGGCGGCGGTGGAAGCGCGTGCAATGCTGGCGCGGGTACCCCCGTACCCGACGCCGGCTGGCCACCACCAGGGGGGATCAGGCGGTTATAACGCCGCCGTCTCCGCCCCGTTCGTCGCCTTCGGATCGGGGCGGCAAGAGGATCCTCCTCCCGCACCCTCTCCGCTGCCTCCTTCTGTGAGATAACGTCCTCGCAGAAGGAGGTGACGGCCTTCCAGGCTCTGTCACTCCCGAGCATGGCCTCCACCACGCTGGGGAGTGAGAGGTCCTGGCCGATCTCCGCGACCAGAGTGCGGCGCTGCGACTCCCACGCTGGGCACGACACAAGGGTGTGCTGAGCCGTGTCTTCCGCAGCACCGCACTCGTGACACGCGGCGGTCTCCTCCCGTCCGATCCGGTGCAGATAGGCGCCGAAGCATCCGTGTCCGGTAAGGACCTGCACCAGACGGTAGGTGAGGCAGCCATGCCGTCTCTCTAGCCATCGGGTCAGGACCGGGGTCAGTGCGTCGAGGGTGGCTCGACCCGACTCCGAAGAGTTTAGGACCCCGGTCCAGGCCCGAATCAGCAGCTCTCGGGTCTGGCGTTCGAAGGCGCGCTCCTCCTCCAGGGAGCCGCGCTCTCCCCGAGAACGCTGCTCCGACCGTCGTTCGTATGTCCAGGCTAGGACTCGGGCCTCGAGCTCCCAAGGCGGGGTCCCAGCCAGGACACACGCCACTGCACCCGCCACTGTGGAGTAGCAGCGGGCCGCCCTCTGCGCGATGACTCGCTGGGGCCGCCTGAGCTGAGACACGTTGTCCCTACTCAGGTGGTTCGCCCAGATGGGGGCACCGTAAAGCGCCATGCTCTTTAAAATGCCGGCGTACAGACGTCGGCAATGAGCACTTGGCCCGCCCAAGTTCGGGAGCAGCCACCCCAGCGAGTCCGCCGTCTTTAGCAGCCGGGGGTGACAGTTCGGCAAAGTGACGGCCGAACCGCCACCGGCTGTCGATGATAAGTCCCAGATATTTCATCTGGGGCTTAACGTCGATGGCCACGCCGTCGACCATCAGGCTGATGTTCGGTGGGTGGCGTTGTTGCGGACCGTCAAACAAGACGGCCTCCGACTTCTCCAGAGCGACCCTGAGGCCCAACAGGCGAATCCGTTGGACCACAAGGTCGCACGCCGCGGATGCCAGCTGGAGGACCCGCGCGACATCCCAGGCCCGGGCAATCACGAGAGTGTCGTCCGCGTAGCAAACGACCCTCACGCCCGGGGGGAGTGCGCCCCTCAACAGCCAGTCAAATCCGATATTCCACAGGCATGGTCCGAGGACTGATCCCTGTGGAACACCGGACTGCACGCGGTGACTCTTCAGCGAGCCGCTCTGGTCCACGTACGTGACCGTCCTGTCCTGGAGGTAATCAGACAGGAGGCGGACCAAGTAGGGCGGCACACCGTGGGCGCGCAAGGCCTCGACAATGGTGGTGTGGGGAATGCTGTTGAATGCGTTGGCGATATCAAGGGATATCGCCAACAGCCTTTCCCCACTCTCGGCAGCACCCCTCACCATTTCCCCAAGAAGCTTAGCGCGTCCAGGGTCGAGCGGCCAGCTCGGAAGCCAAACTGGGCCTCCGCCAGGTCAGGGCCGGTAGTCGCTAAGTGCCGGACGATGCGGGTTGCGAGAATCCTCTCGAAGAGTTTTCCCGCCTCGTCCAGCAACACAATCGGCCGATAGGCCGATGGAGAGTCCATCGGCCGGCCCGGCTTGGCGAGGAGGCAGAGGGCGCCTTCCTTCCACACCTTCGGGAACCTTCCGACAGCAAAACAGCTGTCGAAAAGTTCCCGAGGGGAAACCTTTTTTTTTTTTTTTTTTTTTTTAACGTTGGAAAATGCATTACGCATACTCGCCGCCCGGGGGAGACGGCGAGTTATGTGGGACTCGAGCTCAGACGCCCATACCCACTAAAAACCAACGACACTCCGTCAGTCACCTGGCCGTTCAAAAGTCGTCTCAAGCCAGTCGTCGTCGTCTGAGAAATCGGACGGCGACGACTCGCTCGACGACTCGTGAGTGGCGGACGGAGCTGCGGGAAGCCGGTCGGATACTACCGCTGCCCCGTCGGTGATTGCCCGCCGTAGCAGGCCCGGCAAGCCCACCCCATGAGGGGGGGCAACGGGAATGGCCCGGAGTGTGCGGTCATTCCCGTCAGGCGGCGGTGGAAGCGCGTGCAATGCCGGCGCGGGTACCCCCGTACCCAACGCCGGCTGGCCTCCACCAGGGGGGATCAGGCGGCTATAACGCCGCCGTCTCCGCCCCGTTCGTCGCCTTCGGATCGGGGCGGCAAGAGGATCCTCCTCCCGCACCCTCTCCGCTGCCTCCTTCTGTGAGATAACGTCCTCGCAGAAGGAGGTGACGGCCTTCCAGGCTCTGTCACTCCCGAGCATGGCCTCCACCACGCTGGGGAGGGAGAGGTCCTGGCCGATCTCCGCGACCAGAGTGCGGCGCTGCGACTCCCACGCTGGGCACGACACAAGGGTGTGCTGAGCCGTGTCCTCCGCAGCACCGCACTCGTGACACGCGGCGGTCTCCTCCCGTCCGATCCGGTGCAGATAGGCGCCGAAGCATCCGTGTCCGGTAAGGACCTGCACCAGACGGTAGGTGAGGGAGCCGTGCCGTCTCTCTAGCCATCGGGCCAGGACCGGGGTCAGGGCGTCGAGGGTGGCTCGACCCGACTCCGAAGAGTTTAGGACCCCGGTCCAGGCCCGAATCAGCAGCTCTCGGGTCTGGCGCTCGAAGGCGCGCTCCTCCTCTAGGGAGCCGCGCTCTCCCCGAGAACGCTGCTCCGACCGTCGTGCGTACGTCCAGGCTAGGACTCGGGCCTCGAGCTCCCAAGGCGGGGTCCCAGCCAGGACACACGCCACTGCACCCGCCACTGTGGAGTAGCAGCGGGCCGCCCTCTGCGCGATGACTCGCTGGGGCCGCCTGAGCTGAGACACGTTGTCCCGACTCAGGCGGTCCGCCCAGATGGGGGCACCGTAAAGCGCCATGCTCTTTAAAATGCCGGCGTAAAGACGTCGGCAATGAGCGCTTGGCCCACCCAAGTTCGGCAGCAGCCACCCCAGCGAGTCCGCCGTCTTTAATAGCCGGGGTGACAGTTCGGCGAAGTGACGGCCGAACCGCCACCGGCTGTCGATGATAAGTCCCAGATATTTCATCTGGGGCTTAACGTCGATGGCCACGCCGTCGACCATCAGGCTGATGTTCGGTGGGTGGCGTTGTCTCGGGCCGTCGAACAAGACAGCCTCCGACTTCTCCAGAGCGACCCTGAGGCCCAACAGGCGAATCCGTTGGACCACAAGGTCGCACGCCGCGGTAGCCAGCTGGAGGACCCGCGCTACATCCCAGGCCCGGGCCAGTACTAGAGTGTCGTCCGCGTAGCAGACGACCCTCACGCCTGGGGGGAGTGCGCCCCTCAGCAGCCAGTCGAATCCGATATTCCACAGGCATGGTCCGAGGACTGATCCCTGTGGAACACCGGACTCGACGCGGTGGCTCCTCAGCGAGCCTCCCTGGTCCACATACGTTATCATCCTGTCCCGGAGGTAATCGGACAGGAGGTGGACCAAGTAGGGCGGCATGTCGTGGGCGCGCAGGGCCTCGATGATTGTAGAGTGGGGAATGCTGTTAAAAGCGTTGGCGATATCTAGAGATATTGCCAACAGCCTTTCCCCACTCTCAGCAGCACCCTTCACCATGTCTCCCAAAAAGCTCAGCGCGTCGATGGTCGAACGGCCGGCTCGGAAGCCAAACTGGGCCTCCGCCAGATCAGGGCCGGTAGTCGCCAAGTGCCGGACGATGCGGGTTACGAGAATCCTCTCGAAGAGTTTCCCCGCCTCGTCCAGCAACACAATTGGCCGATAGGCCGAAGGAGAGTCCATCGGCCGGCCCGGCTTGGCAAGGAGGCAGAGGGCGCCTTCCTTCCACACCTTCGGGAACTTTCCGACAGCAAGACAGCTGTCGAAAAGTTCCCGAAGTTTGTCCTCTAGGTAGCCCGCCGCGATGAACAACACCCGAGCGGGCACACCGTCCGGTCCTGGTGCCGTCTTTTTACCCCGGAGGCGGAGCGCGGCGGCTTGCACCTCCGCCCCCGAGACTGGCGGAAAGGAGTCAACCGAGTCCTCAACAGGATCCGGCCGAGTCATCGGTGGCGGTGCGAAGTCCGGGTCAGAACCGGGGAACAACGCACCAACCACCGCTTCCACCATCGCCGGCTCGAGAGTCTGGGTGAGTGGAGGACCATGGGCGCGCAGCTTGTTGCGCGCAGCCCGATACGGTCTTCCCCACGGGTCCCTGTCCAGACTCTCCAGCATCGTCGCCCGGGCTTCGTCCTTCGCGGCGGCGATCGCTACCTTGAGGTGCTTCTTCGCCTCCAGGTACACGGCGTACAGGACGTCTTCCCTCTCCTCATCGCGGATTCGGCGCCTCCGGCTCCTGGTATACGCCCGCCGTGCAGCAGTGCAGGCGGACCGCAGGTCGGCAATTTCTGCCGACCACCAAAAGACGGAGTTGCGACGAGGAGGGGGAAGAGATCTCGGCATTGACGCGTCGCACACCTCCGTCAAAATTTGGCGGAGCTGGGAGGCGGAGCCGTCTACATCCGCGCTGGTCAAGGGAGGGCAAAACCAGTCCTGGACCAGCGCGGATTCGTGAGCCATGTCACGGTCAAGCCGGGCTAGCGCCCAGCGCGGTCTCGACCGCGACACGGTAGCCGACGTGGGGCGTTGGGTGGAGACTGAGTCCAACTCGAACCGGATGTAACGGTGGTCGGACCCAGTCTCCACCGGTAGGACGCGCCAGTTGTTTGCGCGAGCTGCGACGACAGGAGAGGCGAACGTGAGGTCCACCACTGACCCGCCCCGCCGTCGCACGCACGTGTGCGTCCTGCCCCTATTCAGTAGGGTCAGGCCTGTCGCCATAGCCATGGCCTCCATGGCTTGTCCGCGGCAGTCCGTCACACGGCCACCCCATGCGACGGACTTGGCGTTGAAGTCCCCCATCAGGATAATTTGACGGGGAGCAACACGCCGTAACGCGGCCGACAACGCCTGTAGAAAGGCCTCGAACTCGTGGAGTGGGCGATTAGGGGAGAAATAAACTCCAAAAATCGCTAATCCACCCCACGAGGCCCCTACGAACTCAGCACCCCTCTCGAGAAGTGAGAGGGGTAGGCCACTAGAGGAGGTTATCGCCGCGAGGCCGTCCTGACTCCCCAACCAGTTTGGTCGGTCTGGTATCAGGTACGGCTCCGAGACGACGGCCACGTCGATATGATACTCCACCAGAGCCTGGGAAAAAAGATCCTGGGCTCTGGCAGATCTCATGAGGTTCGCCTGGAGCAATGATTTGGGACCCAAATCCATCACTCAGACATAACCTCTTCCGGCGTACTAGTTCCCTGACCGGTTTTGGGCGCTCCAGGCGTTGGCTTCGGTGCCGCCTTGCCCTTCGTTGGGGGAGGGTTACATTTCTTCCCTCCCATCACATGGCTGGCGGGTCTACCAGCCGACGAGCAGACGGCGCAGCTCGGTTCCGCTGTGCAGGAGGCGCGGTCGTGGCCTTTCCTGCCGCAGCGGAAGCACAGGTCCTCGCGGCTCACCCGAGAGGGGCAAAGCGGCTTGGTGTGGCCGATTCCGAGGCACCGGAAGCACCTCATCGGGCGGGGCTCGAGCACGCGAACGTGGCAAGAGCTCCACCCGACGGTGATGCGCCCGGCATTCGCCAGTGCCTTCGCCGCGGCGACGGGGCAGTGCACTACGGTGCACCCCGTACCACCAGGGCCGGGGCGAATGGCACCAGCGCGGACCTGCTCGGCGCTGCACCCCCCCTTCGCGGCAACGGCGGCGGCAACTTCCTGCGACGTGATGGAGTCATCCAGCCCTGTTATCCGAAGTTCGGATTTTTTGACAGGGCGGACGACTGTCGCCTCTTCCGCCACCACCTCCTTCAGTTTGGCCGCAAAGAGGTCGGCCTTTTCGCTGTTTTGGGGGCCCTCAAATTCAAACATGCGAGCCCCCGCTGCCGTCTGCCGTGAGCGCACCGACGGGATCCCGAGCTCGGCGGGGTTGATGACACCACGGGCCCTTTCTATGATTGACCCGTAGGTGACACCCTTCTTCACAGACTCCGTGGAGAGTGTGAGGACCACCGCCGATGTTTTCGGGGCCACCAGCTTACGCGGCTTCTTCACCACGACGTTGCGCGGTGGCGCTTTTGGTTTCGAAGTAGGGGCGGCCGTGGGAACGGCCGTTTGCTTTTTCCTTCGTTTCGTTACTGTCACCCAAGTTTCCTTGGCCGGCGCTGTTGACAGGGCTGTTGACTCTCCCCCCCGGCTTGATTGTGGCGGCGTCGGTGCCGAAGACGGCCCAGCGATGGGCGCTGCCGCGGCGACGGCAGACGGAGGGGCAGACTTCTTCCCCTTCCCCTTTCCCTTGCTGGGTTTGGCAGCCGCGACAGGCGCTGGTGTGGTCAGCTTCTTGTCGGCGGCCAGAGGTGGCCGCAGAGACTTGGCTGGCAAGAGGCGGTCTTCGAGACCCTCAAGGCGGGCGTTCAAAATGGCGCCCACCTCCAACACTATGGAGCGTCGGAACTCCGTCAGGGCTGGGTCTTCCCCATTATGGCCCCTCTGTTGTAAGGGGGACACCCTATTGGATGAGCACGGAGTCGCGTCCATAGGTGCCGGACCACGTTTCTCCGCCTCTATTTCCCGACGCAATTCAGCCATCTGCTGTCGCATTTGCGCCAGCTCATGCCGGATGGCTGAGTTCTCCTGCTGGAGCAACCTCGTCTCATCAGAGACGGAGTGGCTCACGGCAAGAGCCGTCAAATTTTGCAGGGCACTGGCCGCGTCTTTTAAAGCCTTCTGAAACGTGCCTTTGAGGTTTTTTGACCTCTTGGCCACCTCCAGGATCACCTCCAGGTGCTTGTTTGCTGCTAACTGGAGGCCCTCCGCCGTCATTTCCGGGCCTTCCGACACCGGAGCAGCACCAACAGCCGTACTGGCGGCGCAAGCCTCTTTCGAAAGCGCCGCTATCCGCTCTTCCTCCTCCGGTTGCAGCGCTTCTGTGGCCAAGGATAGGGCCAGGTCACCAAGACCAGTCTCTGCCGGGGTCGATTTTCCGACCTTTCCCTGTCCTTTCTTTCTCTTCTTTTCCTTCTTTCCGGGCTCGACTTCCGGGCGAGGCGTCCGCAAAAACTGCAGGCGCGTCGACCGGCAGGAACCCTCCGACAAAGTGGACGCGTCGGAGTACTCCTCCAGGCTACTGCGGGAGCGCTCCTCGTCAAGGCCAATGGCCTCCAGAGAGGTGCAACTCCCCGTCACACTAACGGCGCGCTTTTTTCTCGGAGGCGCCAACTCCCGTGCTCCGTCCTCGGGCAGCCTCGCGACTGCTACTCGGACTTCCTTCAGATTACGCGACAGGCGCACGACAGGCGACCAAGCACTGTCACAGCTCTTGGTGGCTGTTTCTTCTCTCTTCTCCAGTTTTGAGCCATTTTCACGACCGGGCTCACGGTCGGGTTTGAGAATTTGATCCAATTTATCCATATTGATCCCACGAGTATGGGGGAAATAAGTGTCCTTGCCGAGCGGTGCCCCCTGCACCCGACAAAGCCTTGGGGTTGATAACCCAACGGGAGGTCGGCAGGTATCCCGCTGGAGTAAGCTCTAGCGACTGATCACCCATCAGCCACGCATCCCCTCGCGGAGCTACCACGCTTGGGATTGGGGTAATTTTTTATAGAGGTTTTCTTCCTCGCGGTCCGGGCGGTTAAGCCAAGACCCTCGTTCCACACAGAGCCGCGAGACGTGATCCACGACACTCCGTTGATGCGGATTACGATATAAGGCGATCCACGCCCGACGGCAGGGTAAGTGCACACCGGGCTCGCCAAGAGGACAAAAGTCCCACCGACGTCCCCTGCCTCCTCTGCTAAATCAGAGGGGTGCTGGGAGTCCTACCAATATTCAGTGAGCCGCCGCTCGATCCGAGACAGACGCGACTCACCTATGCCGCTGCCGCCCGATACGGGAACAGACGCAGCGGCACCCGTCACAGAGCATCTTGGCTTCACCTGCCGCTGGATTGCGACAGGCTACTGAGCCCCCTCGCCACGACAAGGCGTGCTCCATTCGAGGGGGTCCCGAGGGGAAACCTAACCTAACCTAACCTAACTTTTTTTTTTTTTTTTTTTTTTTTTTTTTTTTTTTTTTTTTTCGCTGGGAAAAATGCATTACGCATCCCCACCCGTCGGGGGACGGATGGGGTATGTGGGACTCCCGGGGACTCCCGGTATACCCACTAAACGACCCAGCGGCACTCCCGCATCGCCTTTGGTGGCGGGGTTCTGGGAATCGGCATAGCCTTTGCGTCCAGTTCCCCGCCGGCGTTTGCCCGCCTTGCATCGGCGGGCCCGTCACGCCCCTCCCGCTCAGGGGAAGGGGCTCGAGGATGACTGTCAGTGCTCGGTCATCCTCGTTCGGCTGGGTGATAAGCGGTGCAATGCGGACGAGGGCGCCCCCGCGCCTGTCGCCCGCTGCTTATCACCGGGGGAGAAGAGGGTGGTTGACCACCCGCCTTCTCCTGCCTCTCCTTCGGCGGAGTATTGGTGCGAGAGGATCGTCCTCCCGCGTGCGCTCCGCCTCCTCCTTCTGTGACATGACGTCTTCACAGAAGGAGGCTACCGCCACCCACGCCTCCTCGCTCCCCAACATGGCAATTACCACGGCGGGAAGCGAGAGGTCCGGCCCGATTGCCGTGACAAGACTGCGGCGCAGCTCGGTCCACGACGGGCACACCTCAAGGGTGTGCTGTGCCGTGTCCTCCGCCGCGCCACAGTCATGGCATAACGGACTTTCCTCCCTCCCGATTCGGTGAAGGTACGACCCGAAACAGCCGTGCCCGGACAGCACCTGCACCAATCGGAAGGTGAGGAATCCGTGCGGTCTGTCAAGCCAGTCCTTTAGGACCGGCCCAAGCGCGTCGAGGGTGCGACGGCCGAAAACTGCGGAGGCAAGGTCCGCCATCCAATGATGGACGACGGCATCCCTCGCCTCCTGCCGGACAGCCTCGCGTTCTTCAGGGGCAGGGCGCTCACCGAGTGCCCTTCGCCCCGCCGTCCATTCGTAGACTCTGGCTAGCACCCACGCCTCGAGCTCCCAAGGAGGAGTGCCAGCCAGAGCACACGCTGCTGCGAAGCTTACCGAGCGGTAAGCCCGCGCTACCCGTTGCGCAATGGCCCTCTGGGGCACCCGTAAGGCTGTGGCATTCTCCCTTCTTTGAAGGGAGTCAGCCCAGATAGGTGCCCCGTACAGGGCCATGCTCTTCAGGATGCCGGCGTACAGCCGCCGGCATCGCCCGCCTGGCCCTCCCAAGTTAGGCATCAGCCATGAGAGGGCCCCCGCTGCCTTCAGCAGGCGCGACGACAGTCCGCTGAAATGCGGGCTGAAGCGCCACCTGCTGTCGAGCGTTAGACCCAGATATTTCATCTGGGTCTTAACCTCGATTCTGACGCCCTCTACAAATATGTGGGCGTCAGGTGGACGGCGCTGCCGAGGCCCGTGAAAGAAAACGGCCTCGGTCTTATGTAACGCCACCCTCAATCCAAGGCGGCGGATCCTATCGGCGACTAGTGATCCGCCCGCCGAGGCCAGACTGGCCGCCTCACCAAAATTCCCTCCTCGGGCAGTGAGGAGAGTGTCATCCGCATAGCAGATGACACTCGTGCCCCGGAGGAGAGTCCCGCGCAAAAGCCAGTCGAACCCGATGTCCCACAGGAGTGGTCCTAGGACTGACCCCTGCGGAACACCGGACTCCACTGGATATCGCCGGACCTGGCCAGCTTTGTCTACTACGAGGACCGCTCTGTCCTCCAAGTAACTGGCCAGGAGCTCCCTCATATATTGAGGCACTCCGTGAAACCGGAGTGCCTTAAGGACAGTCGCGTGGGGAAGGGTGTTGAAGGCGTTGGCTATGTCGAACGACACAGCCAACACTCCGTCCCCAGCATCCATCGCCTCCTTCACCACGCCCTTTAAAAGGGCGAGGGCGTCTACCGTCGAACGCTCAGGTCGAAAACCAAACTGAGCGTCCGACAGGTCCGGCCCAACCACCCTCAGGTGGTCTTTCAGGCGGGCGGCGATGATCCCCTCGAACATCTTACCGACCTCATCGAGCAGAACGATGGGTCGGTATGCCGAGGGAGAGTCCGCCGGGCGTCCTTCTTTTCGGAGGAGACATAAGCGCCCCTCCAACCTAACCTTTTTTTTTTTTTTTTTTTTTTTAACGTCAGGAAATGCAGTTTACGCACCGTACCTCTCCGTCGGGGAACGGAGAGGCGTGTGTGGGACTCCCCCGGATTCGCCCCCGGGTATACCCACTAAAACCTGACGACGCCCGCCGCGTTTGGTGGCTTTGACAGCAGGGGCCGCGGTGTCTCAACAGTCCCGCGACCCTTGCCAGCGCAACCTCCACCCTCCATCAGGAGGGCGGATCTCCACGGAGTGGGGCGATCCCACTCCCGACGGCACACTGGCGCCTCAGAAGGGTCTCTTGTGATTGGACAGAGGTGTCCCCACACCGTCTGTCCGAGACCCTCCCGACGAGGCGAGCCACGCCCGACGGCAAATGCACGCCGAGCTCGCCTAGAGGACCAAAGTCCTCAGGACATCCCCTGCCTCCTCTGATACACCAGAGGGGTGCTGGGAGTCCAACGACTTTTAGTGAGCCGCCGCTCGATGCGAGACAGACGCGACTCACTATGGCCACTGCCGCCCGATACGGGAACAGACGCAGCGGCACTCTCCACGGAGCATCTTGGCTTCACCTGCCGCTGGATTGTGACAGGCTACTGAGCCCCCTCGCCACGACAAGGCGTGCTCCATTCGAGGGGGCTCCAACCTAACCTAACCTAACCTTTTTTTTTTTTTTTTTTTTTTTTTAACGTCAGGAAATGCAGTTTACGCACCGTACCTCTCCGTCGGGAACGGAGGGGCGTGTGTGGGACTCCCCGGATTCGCCCCCGGGTATACCCACTAAAACCTGACGACGCCCGCCGCGTTTGGTGGCTTTGACAGCAGGGGCCGCGGTGTCTCAACAGTCCCGCGACCCTTGCCAGCGCAACCTCCACCCTCCATCAGGAGGGCGGATCTCCACGGAGTAGGGCGATCCCACTCCCGACGGCACACTGGCGCCTCAGGAGGGTCCCTTGTGATTGGACAGAGGTGTCCCCACACCGTCTGTCCGAGACCCTCCCGACGAGGCGAGCCACGCCCGACGGCAGATGCACGCCGAGCTCGCCCAGAGGACCAAAGTCCTCAGGACATCCCCTGCCTCCTCTGATAAACCAGAGGGGTGCCGGGAGTCCAACGACTTTTAGTGAGCCGCCGCTCGATGCGAGACAGACGACTCACTATGGCCACTGCCGCCCGATACGGGTACAGACGCAGCGGCACTCTCCACGGAGCATCTTGGCTTCACCCGCCGCTGGATTGCGACAGGCTACTGAGCCCCCTCGCCACGACAAGGCGTGCTCCATTCGAGGGGGAACCTTTTTTTTTTTTTTTTTTTTTTTTTTTTTTTTTTTTTTTTAACGTCAGGAAATGTCAATTACGCACCGTACCTCTCCGTCGGGGAACGGAGGGGCGTGTGTGGGACTCCCCCGGATACGCCTCCGGGTATACCCACTAAAACCTGACGACGCCCGCCGCGTTTGGTGGCTTTGACAGCAGGGGCCGCGGTGTCTCAACAGTCCCGCGACCCTTGCCAGCGCAACCTCCACCCTCCATCAGGAGGGCGGATCTCCATGGAGTGGGGCGATCCCACTCCAGTCGGCACACTGGCGCCTCAGGAGGATCCCTGGTGATTGGACAGAGGTATCCCTACACCGTCTGTCCGAGACCCTCCCGACAAGGCGATCCACGCCCGGCGGCAAACGCACGCCGAGCTCGCCCAGAGGACCGAAGTCCTGGGACATCCCCTGCCTCCTCTGCTTAACCAGAGGGGTGCCGGGAGTCCAACGACTGATAGTGAGCCGCCGCTCGATGCGAGACAGACGCGACTCACTATGGCCACTGCCGCCCGATACGGGTACAGACGCAGCGGCACTCTCCACGGAGCATCTTGGCTTCACCTGCCGCTGGATTGCGACAGGCTACTGAGCCCCCTCGCCACGACAAGGCGTGCTCCATTCGAGGGGGTTCGAGGGGGGGAACCTAACCTAACCTAACCTTTTTTTTTTTTTTTTTTTGGTTTCGCTGGAAAATGCTTTACGCATACCTGCCGCCCTCGGGGGAAGGCAGCAGGTTATGTGGGACTCTCCCCGATCGGGGCATACCCACTAAAAACCAGCGGCGTTCTCGGGAGCCATGAGTTCGGGGCCACGAGTCAGCGCCATAAGCACACATCCGCGGCCCCTCACTGACTAGACCGACACACGGTCTCACCCGATCTGAAGAGGGCAAGTGCCCCTGCCTCCAGCGCCGAAGGAGGTTATCCTCCGGCTTGATGTCCCGACGATGCGTAGAACGCATTACACACCATCGCGCCTCTTAGTGGGAAGCGGACGCCCCCGCGTCCACGACCCGAGGCACAGGGAGGGGCATGTGCAGGTGGTGGAGGTTCCTCCTGCGCCCAGTACGCCTTCGGCGCATAAGGAGTGCGTCAGCCGCAGCCTCTCGCTCTCGCTCCGCGCTCTCCTTTTCGGCGATCACCCGCTCGCAAAATGCGGCCATGGCTCGCCATGCCTCCCTGTCGTCGACCATACGCCGGACTATAGAGCCCAGGCTGAGGTCGGTCCCCACGTGTGCTCGGAGAGCACGGCGGTCAGCGACCCACGCCGGGCACACCTCGAGGGTGTGCTGTGCCGTATCCTCCGGAGCATCGCAGTGCCAGCATCGGGTTGTGGGTTCCCTGCCAATGCGGCAGAGGTATGACCCAAAGCACCCGTGGCCTGTAAACACCTGCGACATCCGGTATGTCACTTGGCCGTGTGGTCGCTCGACCCATTCTTTGAGAACGGGGAGTACGGCTTCAATGACCCGGACGCCAAAGTGGCTACTGGCCAATCTACGGCGCCACTGCTCGTGGGCTAGCTCTGTGAGCTGTGTCCTTTCCGATTCCACCTCCGTCGGTGCGGGCCTATTGCCCTGAGATCTTTGGTCTCCCCGCCACTGGTATAACGCGGCGAGGACCAGGGAGTCGAGATCCCAGGGGAGGCTGCCGGCCAGGACCAGCGCAGCATCGGTGGAGGTGGTGCGGTAGGCTCGCGCTAAACGCAGGGCTAACACCCTTTGAGCCTTCCGCAAGACTGTCACGTTCTCAGACGAGAGGGCGTCATGCCACACTGGGGCACCGTAAAGTGCCATCGAGCGGACCACCCCTAGGTACAGTCGTCGAGGAGCCGTCGACGGACCACCCAGGTTTGGCAGTAACCGGCTCAAAGCACCCGCGGTCGCATTGAGTTTGGTAGCGAGCTGACGGAAATGGGCCTTGAACCGCCACCTTCCGTCAAGCACAAGCCCAAGGTACCGGATGGTGGATGAAACCGGGATCAGAACCCCATCCACCATCAACCCAGTGCCCGCAGGCGGCGCACGTCGTCGGCCGTGAAAACACAGCGCCTCAGACTTCTCCAGCGCCACCCGCAGCCCCAAAAGGCGGATTCGGTGTACCATTACAGCGACCCCAGCAGTCGCACGACGTGCAGCATCGGCAAAAGAGTCACCGCGAGCTGTCAGCAGGGTATCGTCGGCGTAACAAGTCACGCCAACCCCCGCGACGAACTGGCCGCGGAGAGCCCAATCGAATCCGATGTTCCACAAGAGTGGCCCTAAGACCGACCCCTGCGGAACGCCGCATCCGGCCAAGTGCCGCAAACGACCGTCCACCGAATCACACGCAACCTCTCGTCCTTCTAGGTACGATGCGATGGTATCCTGCAGGTAAACAGGCACTCCGTGGAATCGGAGCGCCTGCTTTATCGTGGTCCACGGCAGCGTGTTGAACGCGTTGGCAATGTCGATAGACACGGCCAACAGCACACCGCCGCTCTCCACCGCTTCGCTGGCGAGCGATTTTACCCGCAGGATAGCATCGATCGTAGAGCGCTCTCTCCTGAAGCCATACTGTACATCCGACAAATTCGGCCCATCCGTATCCAGGTGCCGAACGAGGCGGTTTGCAACGACTCTTTCAAAGAGCTTGCCCACCTCATCCAGCAACACGATCGGACGGTATGCCGAAGGGGAGTCGGTCGGACGTCCGTCTTTCTTCAGAAGCACGAGCCTCCCTTCCTTCCATAGCGCCGGGAAGCGCCCCTGTTCTAGGCAAGCGGTAAGGAGCCTACGAAGGCGGTCACCCAGTATATCCGATACGAGGACCCAGATTTTACCTGGGATCCCGTCAGGACCCGGGGCCACGTTCTTGGCCTTCAACCGCTCTAATGCCGCGCCGAACTCGCCCTCGGACACGGGGTCAGGGGACTCTCTGGAGGCCACGGGGTGTGGCAACATCGAAGGCGGGGTGTGTTCCACCTGAGCTGGGAACAAGGTGGACACGACTCTTCGGAGGAACTCGGGCTCTAGCCTTTCCGTGACCGGGGGCGCCCATGGGCGGAGTTTCCCCCGCACCGTGCGGTACGGGCGTCCCCACGGATCGGCATCGAGCGATGCAAGGAGCTCCTCCCTCGCCTTGAGTTTCGCCTCCAGGATGGCGATCTTGAGCGCCTGCTTCGCCTCTCTGTAGGCCTGGTAAAGCGGCTCGTCCAGCGCCGGATCACGGCGTCTGCGTCTTCGATGTCTGGCTGAGGCGCGACGCGCCGCGATACACACGCGGCGCAGCTCCGCAACCTCATCCGTCCACCAATAGACGTTCCGCCGGGGAAGGGAAGGTCCGGACCGAGGCATGGACGCGTCACACACGTCCGTAACGGCCTCCCGGAACCATTCCGCTTCCGCATCCACTTGGACGGGCTCGGGACCTACAGGCAGCCAGGCCTTGACGACCGCAGCTTCCCGCGCTGTGTCTCTGTCCAGGCAACTGAGCCTCCATCGGGGGTATGTCGGGTGGGGTGTACCGCTCGGAGGGATCACGGGACCGGAGGCGGAGATGTCAAACCGGATGTACCGGTGATCCGACAATTCTTCCGCCTCTGTGACCACTCTCCAGCCACTTATTCGAGCTGCAACCGCGGGGGTCGCGAACGTTATGTCCACGACGGACTCCCCCTGCGGTCGCACGCAAGTGGGTTCGGTTCCCACGTTGACGATAACAAGTCCGTTGGACACCGCCCAGTCCAGCAGACTCTCCCCTTTGGGGTCAGTGTGACGTGACCCCCAGGCTATATTCTTAGCGTTGAAGTCGCCGCCAACGATCACCGGCAAGGTGGACTGACGGAGGACCGACCCGAAACGGTCCAGGTCGGCCTCGAACTCGCTCCTGGTTCGGCTGGGGGGGCAATAGACCCCCACCAGCAGAAACTCCCTGCACTTGGCGGCGACAAAACCGCTCTGCCGGGCTACAACGTCGATGGGATGCGCCCCGGACACCATAATGGCCGACAGGCCGCTCACATCCCCGACCCAGTTCTCCCGGTCAGCCGGTATGAAGTAGGGTTCGGAGACGAGGACGGCGTCTATGGACCACTCCGCCGCGTGCTGCAAGAGGATATCCTGCGCAGCGGCAGAGTGGTTCACATTCGCCTGCAGAACACTGAAGGCCATCTTATCCCGCTGTTATTTCTGCCTCCATGGAAGTGGGCCTTTCGGCCGCGGACGGTGCGGCTGGAGTCCTGGCCACTGTCCTTCCCGCTCGATTGCCACGCTTGGGCGGTTTGCAGCTCTTGCTGCCCACCCGGTGGTTCGCTGGCAATCCTGCGTCCGCGCACAGAGGGCAGTGCGGCGAGGCAGTGCATCCCCTGGCTGCATGTCCCGGAACACCACAGCGGTAACAAAGGGTACTGCGATCGGTGGTCGAGGGGCAGCTCTCGCGGGCGTGTCCCACCTCCAGGCACCGGAAGCACTTAAGTGGCTTCGGGTCCATAAGCCTGGTCTGGGTGGAGACCCAGCCCACCAAAACTCGCCCCTTTATCACCTTCTGGGCTGCAGCAATCGGCACTTTCACAATACAGGCCCCTGTGCCCTGAAATGATCGACCAATCGACCCCACCTGGATCGATTTGGGATCACAGCCCCCTGCCTTGGCGACAGCTTCGGCGACTTCGACCTTGGTCACAGAGTCGTCGAGTCCCGAGATCCGGACATCGACGCTCTTGGTCGGCCTGGTCACCTTCGCTATCGTCTCGGGGATGACCTCCCGCATCTTGGCTGCCAGGGTGTCAGCCTTCGCGTCACTATCGGCACCGGTGATCTCCAGGACCTTGCCGCCAGTTTTGGCGACCCTGAAGCGGATCCCGGAGATCCCCAACGCACCGATATCTATTGCCTGCTTGGCACGGCCCATCACTGACTCGTATGAGTGCTCCTTGGCCTCCAGCACTCCCGGTTGCATCGCCACCAGGATGGCGGCGGTCCTCGGCGGGCGGAGGTTCGGAGTCTTCTTCACGGGGGCAGTTGGCCTCTTGGGTTGGACCGAAGGCTGCTGCTGCGGGGTGGAAGCCAATGACGGCTTTTTCTTACGCCTAACTACCTCTGTCCACGAATCGGCTCCAGGGCCAGCTGCGGACTGGGTTGTTGGGCGGGAACTCCCAGCTTGGGAGACGTAAGCGGGCGTGGACTCGGTGGCTTGACGGGCCTTCTTCCGCTTGTTCCGCTTTCGCCTCTTCTTCTCCCCAGCGGGGACTGCACCGGTCTGGTCCATTCCTTCGAGGAGGAGCAGGCAGAGCGGCGAATACAAGAGGACTTGAGCCATAAGGCCTTCCCTTCTGGCCCGACAGGTCCGCCGAGTTGACAAAACCTGCCGCGCTCTGGTTTTGGTTCGCGCCGGCCGAAGCCGGTACCCCCCATATCTGGGAGGCGTTCCCCTATCCACCACCTGGGGACGCGCCCGATGCGGGACCAGTAACCCGACACGGGAACCTAACCTTTTTTTTTTTTTTTTTTTTTTTTTTTTTTCGCTGGGAAAAATGCATTACGCATCCCCACCCGTCGGGGGACGGATGGGGTATGTGGGACTCCCGGGGACTCCCGGTATACCCACTAAACGACCCAGCGGCACTCCCGCATCGCCTTTTGTGGCGGGGTTCTGGGAATCGGCATAGCCTTTGCGTCCAGTTCCCCGCCGGCGTTTGCCCGCCTTGTATCGGCGGGCCCTTCACGCCCCTCCCGCATATGGGAAGGGGCTCCGCCTCCTCCTTCTGTGACATGACGTCTTCACAGAAGGAGGCTACCGCCACCCACGCCTCCTCGCTCCCCAACATGGCAATTACCACGGCGGGAAGCGAGAGGTCCGGCCCGATTGCCGCGACAAGACTGCGGCGAAGCTCGGTCCACGACGGGCACACCTCAAGGGTGTGCTGTGCCGTGTCCTCCGCCGCGCCACAGTCATGGCACGACGGGCTCTCCTCCCTCCCGATTCGGTGAAGGAACGACCCGAAACAGCCGTGCCCGGACAGCACCTGCACCAATCGGAAGGTGAGGAATCCGTGCGGTCTGTCAAGCCAGTCCTGTAGGACCGGCCCAAGCGCGTCCAGGGTGCGACGGCCGAAAACTGCCGAGGCAAGGTCCGCCATCCAATGATGGACGACGGCATCCCTCGCCTCACGTCGAACAGCCTCGCGTTCTTCAGGGGCAGGGCGCTCACCGAGTGCCCTTCGCCCCGCCGTCCATTCGTAGACTCTGGCTAGCACCCATGCCTCGAGTTCCCAAGGAGGGGTGCCAGCCAGAGCGCACGACGCTGCGAAGCTTACCGAGCGGTAAGCCCGCGCGACCCTTTGTGCAATGGCCCTTTGGGGCACCCGCAAGGCTGTGGCATTCTCCCTTCTTTGAAGGGAGTCTGCCCAGATAGGCGCCCCGTACAGGGCTATGCTTTTCAGGATGCCGGCGTACAGCCGCCGGCATCGCCCGCCTGGCCCTCTCAAGTTTGGCATCAGCCATGAGAGGGCCCCCGCTGCCTTCAGCAGGCGCGACGACAGTCCACTGAAATGCGGGCTGAAGCGCCACCTGCTGTCGAGCGTTAGACCCAGATATTTCATCTGGGTCTTTACCTCGATTCTGACGCCCTCCACAAATATGTGGGCATCAGGTGGACGGCGCTGCCGAGGCCCGTGAAAGAAAACGGCCTCGGTCTTATATAACGCCACCCTCAATCCAAGGCGGCGGATCCTATCAGCGACTAGTGATCCACCCGCCGAGGCCAGACTGGCCGCCTCACCAAAATGACCTCCTCGGGTAGTGAGGAGAGTGTCATCCGCATAACAGATGACACTCGTGCCTCGGAGGAGGGTCCCGCGCAAAAGCCAGTCGAACCCGATGTCCCACAGGAGTGGTCCTAGGACTGACCCCTGCGGAACACCGGACTCAACCGGATATCGCCGGACCTGGCCAGCTTTGTCTACTAAGAGAACCGCTCTGTCCTCCAAGTAACTGGCCAGGAGGTCCCTCATATATCGGGGCACTCCGTGAAACCGGAGTGCCTCGAGGACGGTCGCATGGGGAAGGGTGTTGAAGGCGTTGGCTATATCGAACGACACAGCCAACACTCCATCCCCAGCATCGATCGCCTCCTTCACTGTACCCTTTAATAGGGCGAGGGCGTCTATTGTCGAACGCTCAGGTCGAAAACCAAACTGAGCGTCCGACAGGTCCGGCCCAACCACCCTCAGGTGGTCTTTCAGGCGGGCGGCGATGATTCCCTCGAACATCTTACCGACCTCATCGAGCAGAACGATGGGTCGGTATGCCGAGGGAGAGTCCGCCGGGCGTCCTTCTTTTCGGAGGAGACATAAGCGCCCCTCCTTCCAAGGTTTCGGAAACCTTCTCGACGCGAAGCACGCGTCGAAGAGGTCCCGAAACCTTTCTTCCATTTCGGTGGCAGCTATTGCCACCACCCTTGCTGGGACGCCGTCTGGCCCTGGGGCCGTCTTTTTTGCACGAAGGCAAGTAACCGCCGTGCGAACCTCGACCCCAGTGAGAGAAGGAGCCACCTGGTCCTCGTCTTCCTCCTGAACTGCACCCTGCGGAGGGTCCATTGCTGGTGGGGTAAAAGCGTCGGCCCTGCCTGGAAACAGGGACCGTACGACCCCATCCAGCACTGCCGGCTCAAGGGTCTCCGATACGGGGGGGCCGAAGGGACGCAGTTTGTTTCGCGCCGCCTTATACGGCCTCCCAAAAGGGTCTCCGTCGAGCCCCTCCAGCAGCTCAGCCTGCGCCGCGTCCTGGGCGGCGAGCATTGCCGTCCTGAGGACCCGCTTTGCCTCCACGTACAGGTCGTGAAGGCGGTCCTCATTCTCCCGGTCGCGTATTCGCCGCCGCCGGCTTCGAGCGTACTCTCTTCGAGCCGCCACGCAGGCAGTTCGAAGTGCCGCCAACTCCTCCGACCACCAATAGACGGCGCGTCGGGGAGGTGGTCGACGAGACCGAGGCATACGAGAGTAGAGTACTAACCTTTTTTTTTTTTTTTTTTTTTTTTTTTAACGTCAGGAAATGCCAATTACGCACCGTACCTCTCCGTCGGGGAACGGAGAGGCGTGTGTGGGACTCCCCCGGATACGCCCCCGGGTATACCCACTAAAACCTGACGACGCCCGCCGCGTTTGGTGGCTTTGACAGCAGGGGCCGCGGTGTCTCAACAGTCCCGCGACCCTTGCCAGCGCAACCTCCACCCTCTACCAGGAGGGCGGATCTCCACGGAGTGGGGCGATCCCACTCCCGACGGCACACTGGCGCCTCAGGAGGGTCCCTGGTGATTGGACAGAGGTGTCCCCACACCGTCTGTCCGAGACCCTCCCGACGAGGCGAGCCACGCCCGACGGCAAATGCACGCCGAGCTCGCCCAGAGGACCAAAGTCCTCAGGACATCCCCTGCCTCCTCTGCTAAACCAGAGGGGTGCCGGGAGTCCAACGACTTATAGTGAGCCGCCGCTCGATGCGAGACAGACGCGACTCACTATGGCCACTGCCGCCCGATACGGGAACAGACGCAGCGGCACTCTCCACGGAGCATCTTGGCTTCACCCGCCGCTGGATTGCGACAGGCTACTGAGCCCCCTCGCCACGACAAGGCGTGCTCCATTCGAGGGGGATAGAGTACTAACCTTTTTTTTTTTTTTTTGGTTTCGCTGGAAAATGCATTACGCATACCTGCCGCCCTCGGGGGAAGACAGCAGGTTATGTGGGACTCTCCCCGATCGGGGCATACCCACTAAAAACCAGCGGCGTTCTCGGGAGCCATGAGTTCGGGGCCACGAGTCAGCGCCATAAGCACACATCCGCGGCCCCTCACTGACTAGACCGACACACGGTCTCACCCGATCTGAAGAGGGCAAGTACCCCTGCCTCCAGCGCCGAAGGAGGTTATCCTTCGGCTTGGTGTCCCGACGATGCGTAGAACGCATTACACACCATCGCGCCTCTTAGTGGGAAGCGGACGCCCCCGCGTCCACGACCCGAGGCACAGGGAGGGGCATGTGCAGGTGGTGGAGTAGCCTCCTGCGCCCAGTACGCCTTCGGCGCATAAGGAGTGCGTCAGCCGCAGCCTCTCGCTCTCGCTCCGCGCTCTCCTTTTCAGCGATCACACGCTCGCAAAATGCGGCCATGGCTCGCCATGCCTCCCTGTCTTCGACCATACGCCGGACTATAGAGCCCAGGCTGAGGTCGGTCCCCACGTGTGCTCGGAGGGCACGGCGGTCAGCGACCCACGCCGGGCACACCTCGAGAGTGTGCTGTGCCGTATCCTCCGGTGCATCGCAGTGCCAGCATCGGGTTGTGGGTTCCCTGCCTATGCGGCAGAGGTATGACCCAAAGCACCCGTGGCCTGTAAACACCTGCGACATCCGGTATGTCATTTGGCCGTGTGGTCGCTCGACCCATTCTTTGAGAACGGGGAGTACGGCTTCAATGACCCGGACGCCAAAGTGGCTACTGGCCAATCTACGGCGCCACTGCTCGTGGGCTAGCTCTGTGAGCTGTGTCCTTTCCGATTCCACCTCCGTCGGTGCGGGCCTATTGCCCTGAGATCTTTGGTCTCCCCGCCACTGGTATAACGCGGCGAGGACCAGGGAGTCGAGATCCCAGGGGAGGCTGCCGGCCAGGACCAGCGCAGCATCGGTGGAGGTGGTGCGGTAGGCTCGCGCTAAACGCAGGGCTAACACCCTTTGAGCCTTCCGCAAGACTGTCACGTTCTCGGACGAGAGGGCGTCATGCCAAACCGGAGCACCGTAAAGTGCCATCGAGCGGACCACCCCTAGGTACAGTCGTCGAGGAGCTGTCGACGGACCACCCAGGTTTGGCAGTAACCGGCTCAAAGCACCCGCGGTCGCATTGAGTTTGGTAGCGAGCTGACGGAAATGGGCCTTGAACCGCCACCTTCCATCAAGCACAAGCCCAAGGTACCGGATGGTGGATGAAACCGGGATCAGAACCCCATCCACCAGCAACCCAGTGCCCGCAGGCGGCGCACGTCGTCGGCCGTGAAAACACAGCGCCTCAGACTTATCCAGCGCCACCCGCAGCCCCAAAAGGCGGATTCGGTGTACCATCACAGCGACCCCAGCAGTCGCACGACGTGCAGCATCGGCAAAAGAGTCACCGCGAGCTGTCAGCAGGGTATCGTCGGCGTAACAAGTCACGCCAACCCCCGCTACGAACTGGCCGCGGAGAGCCCAATCGAATCCGATGTTCCACAAGAGTGGCCCTAAGACCGACCCCTGTGGAACGCCGCATCCGGCCAAGTGCCGCAAACGACCGTCCACCGAATCACACGCATTCTCTCGTCCTTCCAGGTACGATGCGATGGTGTCCTGCAGGTAAACAGGCACTCCGTGGAATCGGAGCGCCTGCTTTATCGTGGTCCACGGCAGCGTGTTGAACGCGTTGGCAATGTCGATACACGGCCAACAGCACACCGCCGCTCTCCACCGCTTCGCTGGCGAGCGATTTTACCCGCAGGATAGCATCGATCGTAGAGCGCTCTCTCCTGAAGCCATACTGAACATCCGACAAATTCGGCCCATCCGTATCCAGGTGCCGAACGAGGCGGTTTGCAACGACTCTTTCAAAGAGCTTGCCCACCTCATCCAGCAACACGATCGGACGGTATGCCGAAGGGGAGTCGGTCGGACGTCCGTCTTTCTTCAGAAGCACGAGCCTCCCTTCCTTCCATAGCGCCGGGAAGCGCCCCTGTTCTAGGCAAGCGGTTAGGAGCCTACGAAGGCGGTCACCCAGTATATCCGATACGAGGACCCAGATTTTACCTGGGATCCCGTCAGGACCCGGGGCCACGTTCTTGGCCTTCAACCGCTCTAATGCCGCGCCGAACTCGCCCTCGGACACGGGGTCAGGGGGCTCTCTGGAGGCCACGGGGTGTGGCAACATCGAAGGCGGGGTGTGTTCCACCTGAGCTGGGAACAAGGTGGACACGACTCTTCGGAGGAACTCGGGCTCTAGCCTTTCCGTGACCGGGGGTGTCCATGGGCGGAGTTTCCCCCGCACCGTGCGGTACGGGCGTCCCCACGGATCGGCATCGAGCGATGCAAGGAGCTCCTCCCTCGCCTTGAGTTTCGCCTCCAGGATGGCGATCTTGAGCGCCTGCTTCGCTTCTCTGTAGGCCTGATAAAGCGGCTCGTCCAGCGCCGGATCACGGCGTCTGCGTCTTCGGTGTCTGGCTGAGGCGCGACGCGCCGCGATACACACGCGACGCAGCTCCGCAACCTCATCCGTCCACCAATAGACGTTCCGCCGGGGAAGGGACGGTCCGGACCGAGGCATGGACGCGTCACACACGTCCGTAACGGCCTCCCGGAACCATTCCGCTTCCGCATCCACTTGGACGGGCTCGGGACCTACAGGCAGCCAGGCCTTGACGACCGCAGCTTCCCGCGCTGTGTCTCTATCCAGGCAACTGAGCCTCCATCGGGGGTATGTCGGGTGGGGTGTGCCGCTCGGAGGGATCACGGGACTGGAGGCGGAGATGTCAAACCGGATGTACCGGTGATCCGACAATTCTTCCGCCTCTGTGACCACTCTCCAGCCACTTATTCGAGCTGCAACCGCGGGGGTCGCGAACGTTATGTCCACGACGGACTCCCCCTGCGGCCGCACGCAAGTGGGTTCGGTCCCCACGTTGACGATAACAAGTCCGTTGGACACCGCCCAGTCCAGCAGACTCTCCCCTTTGGGGTCAGTATGTCGTGAGCCCCAGGCTATATTCTTGGCGTTAAAGTCGCCGCCAACTATCACCGGCAAGGTGGACTGACGGAGAATCGACCCGAAACGGTCCAGGTCGGCCTCGAACTCGCTCCTGGTTCGGCTGGGGGGGCAATAAACCCCCACCAGCAGAAACTCCCTGCACTTGGCGGCGACAAAACCGCTCTGCCTGGCAACGACATCTATGGAATGCGCCCCTGACACCATGATGGCCGACAGTCCGCTCACGTCCCCGACCCAGTTCTCCCGGTCAGCCGGTATGAAATAGGGTTCGGAGACGAGGACCGCGTCTATGGACCACTCCGCCGCGTGCTGCAAGAGGATATCCTGCGCAGCGGCAGAGTGGTTCACATTCGCCTGCAGAACGCTAAAGGCCATCTTACGCTGGTGTATTTTCTGCCTCCATGGAAGTGGGCCTTACGGCCCCGGACGGTGCGGCTGGAGTCCTGGCCACTGTCCTTCCCGCTCGATTGCCACGCTTGGGCGGTTTGCAGCTCTTGCTGCCCACCCGGTGGTTCGCTGGCAATCCTGCGTCCGCGCACAGAGGGCAGTGCGGAGGGGCGGTGCATCCCCTGGCTGCATGTCCCGGCTTACCACAGCGGTAACAAAGGCCACTGCGGTCGGCTGTCGAAGGGCAGCTTTCGCGGGCGTGTCCCACCTCCAGGCACCTGAAGCACTGAAGCGGCTTCCGGTCTATAAGCCTGGTCTGGGCGGAGACCCATCCCACCAAAACTCGCCCTTTTACGACCTTCTGGGCCACAGCGATCGGCACCTTTACGATGCAAGCCCCTGTGCCCCGAAAAGATCGCCCAATCGACCCCACCTGGATCGATTTGGGATCACAGCCTCCTGCCTTAGCGACAGCTTCGGCGACTTCGACTTTGGTCACAGAGTCGTCGAGTCCCGAGATCCGGACATCGACGCTCTTGGTCGGCCTGGTCACCTTCGCTATCGCATCAGGGATAACTTCCCGCATCTTGGCTGCCAGGGTGTCAGCCTTCGTCGCACTATCAGCGCCGGTGACCTCTAGGACTTTGCCGCCAGTCTTGGCGACCCTGAAGCGGATCCCAGAAATTCCCAACGCCCCGATGTCTATAGCCTGCTTTGCCCGGCTCATCACCGATTCATAAGAATGCTCCTTTGCCTCCAGCACTCCCGGTTGCATCGCCACCAAAATGGCGGCGGTCCTCGGCGGGCGGAGGTTCGGAGTCTTCTTTGCCGTTGGAGCAGTTGGCCTATTGGGCTGGACCGGAGGCTTCTGTTTAGGGGCGGAAGTGGAGGCCGCCTTTTTCCCACGCCGTACTACCTCCGTCCACGCCTGAGCTTCAGGGCCAGTTGCGGACGCGGTTATCGGGCGGGAATTCCCAGTTACGGAGGCGGGAGCAGGCGCGGGCTCCAAACCCTGGTTACGGGCCTTCTTCCACTTGTTCCGTTTTCTTTTCTTTTCCCCAGCGGGGACTGCGCTGGCAGTCGAGGTCGTGGCCACAGGGACGGACACCTCGGACGGCGCTTTGCTCGGCTGGGGAGAGGCGGCACTCTTGGGCGGTGCTGCGGTCGGCGGCTGCTTTTTCGCCTTGCCTGCGGCGGCAGACGGGCGCTCAACCTGAGCCCTGCGGGCGTCCGCTGCAAGTGGCGGGCGCAAGCGAGGCTCTGGGAGCAGCCGATCTGTGATGGACGCCAATTTTGCGTCCATCATGCCGCCGAATTGGCGCATAAGGCGTTGTTCAAGCTCCTCGAGAGCGGATTGAGACTGCGATCCGGTTGGGACAGCAGAGCTTATATCCGCAAGCCTCTCGGCCTTGAGCTCCTGGACGACGCGTTTCAGGTCTGCGACATCCTGCTCAAGGCGTTTGTTCGCGGCTTGCAGCCGCCGCGTCTCATCGTCTATTGTTCTCGCGCTGAGGATATCGACCGCCCGCGTAATCGAGGTGGCGGCCTCCTTTAGGGCACGCTGGAAGCTACCCTTCAGGTTTCCGGACTTCGCCACGCAGTACATTACTGTATCCGTGGCAGCCCGGATCTGGCCACTCAGCTCTTCCGCGGTGGGATCCTTCAATGCGAACTCACTCCTATTCCGTCCGTGCACAAGCCGATCGGCAAGACGGGATGCCTCCTCCTCGGCCTCCACTATCGCCGCACGGCGCTTTTCGTCACAAAGTTGCTCGCGTGCCCTGCCTACACCTACGTACTCCCCATGTGTAGGTGGGCGGCCCCGGCCTCTGCGGGCAGCAGTAACTTTATCTGCCGGAACTTTGGCAGGGGAGAGGTCTGGGGAGGCCTCATCCGCCCGCCGTTTGCCGGCTCTCCTCGTCCTGCCGCTGATACGTGGACCAGACGGCGATCGAGACATCACGCCCGAAGACGCAGACTCGTAAGAGTCGACAATCTCCAGGCTGTTGTCCAAACTACGGTTGTCATGTCCGGTGTTTTTGTCATGTCCAGTAACGAGGGTGTCCTCGTCCTCAGACTCGGGGAAGTCCCCGGGCCTGAAAAACTGGCCACCCAACGGTCTCGCCTGTGGTGTACTACACCTTTCAAGCAGGACGACAGGAATCCTGTGAAGGACGTCTCCGTCACCCTCTGCTGTTTTAAGTCCTTGAGCGCCTCGCGCTCGGGGGTTGGTCGCTATATGTAAAGTTTCTTTTCCTGAGCAAGCCATGTCCTATATCTTCAGAATTCAGTCGGTGGTGACCCCACCCACCATGGAGCCCCATCTGGGGAGGTGCCACTGACACCCCAGGGTTTCCCACCGACTATCCCGGAACCATTCCGCTTCCGCATCCACTTGGACGGGCTCGGGACCTACAGGCAGCCAGGCCTTAACGACCGCAGCTTCCCGCGCTGTGTCTTTGTCCAGGCAACTGAGCCTCCATCGGGGGTATGTCACGTGGGGTGTGCCGCTCGGAGGGATCACGTGACCGGAGGCGGAGATGTCAAACCGGATGTACCGGTGATCCGACAATTCTTCCGCCTCTGTGACCACTCTCCAGCCACTGATCCGAGCTGCAACCGCGGGGGTCGCGAACGTTATGTCCACGACGGACTCCCCCTGCGGTCGCACGCAAGTGGGTTCGGTCTCTGCCTACACCTACGTACTCCCCATGGGTAGGTGGGCGGCCCCGGCCTCTGCGGGCAGCAGTAACTTTGTCCGCCGGGACTTTCGCAGGGGAGAGGTCTGTGGAGGCCTCATCCGCCCGTCGTTTGCCGGCTCTTGTCGTTCTGCCGCTGGTGCGAGTCCCAGACGGCGAACGAGATGTTATTCCTGAAGACGCGGACTCGTAGGAGTCAACGATCTCCAGACTGTCGTCCTGGTTTTTTTTGTCAAATCCGGTAGAGGGGGAAACACAAGGTGACATCCCCTCTTTGTCACGTCCTGTAAGGGTTACCTCGTCCTCAGACTCGGAGAAATCCCCGCGCCTGAAGAACCGGCTACCCGTCGGTCCATCCAATGGTGTTTTACACCTTTGCAAGAGGACAACGGGCGTCCTGAAAAGGACGTCACCATCACCCTCTGCCTTTTTCTCTGTTTGAGCGCCTCGCGCTCGGGGGTTGGTCGCTAAGTAAGAGGATTCCTTGTTGCAAGCCATGTCCGTTTGTCTTCCAAATTCAGTCGGTGGTGACCCCACCCACCACGGAGCCCCATCTGGGGAGGTGCCACTGACACCCCAGGGTTTCCCACCGACTATAGCGAGGACGCCACTTCCCTTTCGGGCAGACTGGTACGGGATCTTTGACGAGACGGTTGGGGCAAGGTGAGCACGCGTCGACCAGAACGCGCAACATCACCGAGCCCGCCGCCTGCCCTGCCCCCCGTACCCCCCGCGTCACCGTTGGACGAGGGTTAAGCCGCTCGCCCGCAGCCGAATAACCCGTGGACCGGCTACTCCACGGGCCCCCCGTGTGCCCGGAATCCGAGGCCAAAGACAGCGTGTTGCCTGGGTGGTCTGCCTCAGGCTCAACGTCCAGGACCCTCTTCTCCCAGGATTACGGGACCCAGCGCACGGCACAAATGCGCTGCCCGGGTTGTCGTGATGACAGGCCACAACCCGGGAAAAACCCACGGATCCGGGCAAATGCCCCGACGACCCCAAAGCCCTACGACCCGGGCAAACGCCCCGCCGGTCTAGGCACCCCTATCTACGCCTCAGGTACTCAAGCCGCTCCGGTCCATTCCTTCGAGGAGGAGCAGGCGGAACAGCGAATACGAGAGGTCTTGAGCCATAAGGCCTTCCCCTCTGGCCCGACAGGCCCGTCGAGTTGACAAGACCTGCCGCGCTCTGGTTTTGGTTCGCGCCGGCCGAAGCCGGTACCCCCCATATCTGGGAGGCGTTCCCCTATCCACCACCTGGGGACGCGCCCGATGCGGGACCAGTAACCCGACACGGGATAGAGTACTAACCTCACCTAACCTAACCTAACCTTTTTTTTTTTTTTTTTTTTTTTTTTTTTTTTTTTTTTTTTTTTTTTTTTTTTTTTTACGTTGGAAAATGCATTACGCATACTCGCCGCCCGGGGGAGACGGCGAGTTATGTGGGACTCGAGCTCAGACGCCCATACCCACTAAAAACCAACGACACTCCGTCAGTCACCTGGCCGCTCAAAAGTCGTCTCAAGCCAGTCGTCGTCGTCCGAGAAATCGGACGGCGACGACTCGCTCGACGACTCGTGAGCGGCGGACGGGGCTGCGGGAAGCCGGTCGGATACTACCGTTGCCCCGTCGGTGATTGCCCGCTGTAGCAGGCCCGGCAAGCCCACCCCATGAGGGGGGGCAACGGGAATGGCCCGGAGTGTGCGGTCATTCCCGTCAGGCGGCGGTGGAAGCGCGTGCAATGCCGGCGCGGGTACCCCCGTACCCAACGCCGGCTGGCCTCCACCAGGGGGGATCAGGCGGTTATAACGCCGCCGTCTCCGCCCCGTTCGTCGCCTTCGGATCGGGGCGGCAAGAGGATCCTCCTCCCGCACCCTCTCCGCTGCCTCCTTCTGTGAGATAACGTCCTCGCAGAAGGAGGTGACGGCCTTCCAGGCTCTGTCACTCCCGAGCATGGCCTCCACCACGCTGGGGAGGGAGAGGTCCTGGCCGATCTCCGCGATCAGAGTGCGGCGCTGCGACTCCCACGCTGGGCACGACACAAGGGTGTGCTGAGCCGTGTCCTCCGCAGCACCGCACTCGTGACACGCGGCGGTCTCCTCCCGTCCGATCCGGTGCAGATAGGCGCCGAAGCATCCGTGTCCGGTAAGGACCTGCACCAGACGGTAGGTGAGGGAGCCGTGCCGTCTCTCTAGCCATCGGGTCAGGACCGGGGTCAGGGCGTCGAGGGTGGCTCGACCCGACTCCGAAGAGTTTAGGACCCCGGTCCAGGCCCGAATCAGCAGCTCTCGGGTCTGGCGCTCGAAGGCGCGCTCCTCCTCTAGGGAGCCGCGCTCTCCCCGAGAACGCTGCTCCGACCGTCGTGCGTATGTCCAGGCTAGGACTCGGGCCTCGAGCTCCCAAGGCGGGGTCCCAGCCAGGACACACGCCACTGCACCCGCCACTGTGGAGTAGCAGCGGGCCGCCCTCTGCGCGATGACTCGCTGGGGCCGCCTGAGCTGAGACACGTTGTCCCGACTCAGGCGGTCCGCCCAGATGGGGGCACCGTAAAGCGCCATGCTCTTTAAAATGCCGGCGTAAAGACGTCGGCAATGAGCGCTTGGCCCACCCAAGTTCGGCAGCAGCCACCCCAGCGAGTCTGCCGTCTTTAATAGCCGGGGTGACAGTTCGGCGAAGTGACGGCCGAACCGCCACCGGCTGTCGATGATAAGTCCCAGATATTTCATCTGGGGCTTAACGTCGATGGCCACGCCGTCGACCATCAGGCTGATGTTCGGTGGGTGGCGTCGTCTCGGGCCGTCAAACAAGACGGCCTCCGACTTCTCCAGAGCGACCCTGAGGCCCAACAGGCGAATCCGTTGGACCACAAGGTCGCACGCCGCGGTGGCCAACTGGAGGACCCGCGCTACATCCCAGGCCCGGGCCAGTACGAGAGTGTCGTCCGCATAGCAGACGACCCTCACGCCCGGGGGGAGTGCGCCCCTCAACAGCCAGTCGAATCCGATATTCCACAGGCATGGTCCGAGGACTGATCCCTGTGGAACACCGGACTCGACGCGGTGGCTCCTCAGCGAGCCTCCCTGGTCCACATACGTTATCATCCTGTCCCGGAGGTAATCGGACAGGAGGTGGACCAAGTAGGGCGGCATGTCGTGAGCGCGCAGGGCCTCGATGATTGTGGAGTGGGGAATGCTGTTAAAAGCGTTGGCGATATCTAGAGATATTGCCATCAGCCTTTCCCCACTCTCAGCAGCACCCTTCACCATGTCCCCCAAAAAGCTCAACGCGTCGATGGTCGAGCGGCCGGCTCGGAAGCCAAACTGGGCCTCCGCCAGGTCAGGGCCGGTAGTCGCCAAGTGCCGGACGATGCGGGTTACGAGAATACTCTCGAAGAGTTTTCCCGCCTCGTCCAGCAACACAATTGGCCGATAGGCCGAAGGAGAGTCAATCGGCCGGCCCGGCTTGGCGAGGAGGCAGAGGGCGCCTTCCTTCCACACCTTCGGGAACCTTCCGACAGCAAGACAGCTGTCGAAAAGTTCCCGAAGTTTCTCCTCCAGGTAGCCCGCCGCGATGAACAACACCCGAGCGGGCACACCGTCCGGTCCTGGTGCCGTCTTTTTACCCCGGAGACGGAGCGCGGCGGCTTGCACCTCCGCCCCCGAGACTGGTGGAAAGGAGTCAACCAGGTCCTCAACAGGATTTGGCCGAGTCATCGGTGGCGGTGCGAAGTCCGGGTCAGAACCGGGGAACAACGCACCGACCACCGCTTCCACCATCGCCGGCTCCAGAGTCTGGGTGAGTGGAGGACCATGGGCGCGCAGCTTGTTGCGCGCAGCCCGATACGGTCTCCCCCACGGGTCCCTGTCCAGACTCTCCAGCATCGTCGCCCGGGCTTCATCCTTCGCGGTAACGATCGCTACCTTGAGGCGCTTCTTCGCCTCCAGGTACGCGGCGTACAGTACGTCTTCCCTCTCCTCATCGCGGATTCGGCGCCTCCGGCTCCTGGTATACGCCCGCCGTGCAGCAGTGCAGGCGGACCGCAGGTCGGCAATTTCTGCCGACCACCAAAAGACGGAGTTGCGACGAGGAGGGGGAAGAGATCTCGGCATTGACGCGTCGCACACCTCCGTCAAAACTTGGCGGAGCTGGGAGGCGGAGCCGTCTACGTCCGCGCCGGTCAAAGGAGGGCAAAACCAGTCCTGGACCAGCGCGGATTCGTGAGCCATGTCTCGGTCAAGCCGGGCTAGCGCCCAGCGCGGTCTCGACCGCGACACGGTAGCCGACGTGGGGCGTTGGGTGGAGACTGAGTCCAACTCGAACCGGATGTAACGGTGGTCGGACCCAGTCTCCACCGGTAGGACGCGCCAGTTGTTCGCGCGAGCTCCGACGACAGGAGAGGCGAACGTGAGGTCCACCACTGACCCACCCCGCCGTCGCACGCATGTGTGCGTCCTGCCCCTATTCAGTAGGGTCAGGCCTGTCGCCATAGCCATGGCCTCCATGGCTCGGCCGCGGCAGTCCGTCACACGGCCACCCCATGCGACGGACTTGGCGTTGAAGTCCCCCATCAGGATGATTTGACGGGGAGCAACACGCCGTAACGCGGCCGACAACGCCTGTAGAAAGGCCTCGAACTCGTGGAGTGGGCGATTAGGGGAGAAATAAACTCCGAAAATCGCTAATCCACCCCACGAGGCCCCTACGAACTCGGCACCCCTCTCGAGAAGTGAGAGGGGTAGGCCACCGGAGGAGGTTATCGCCGCGAGGCCGTCCCGACTCCCCAACCAGTTTGGTCGGTCTGGTATCAGGTACGGCTCCGAGACGACGGCCACATCGATATGGTACTCCGCCAGAGCCTGGGAGAAAAGATCCTGGGCTCTGGCAGACCTCATGAGGTTCGCCTGGAGCAATGACTTGGGACCCAAATCCATCACTCCGACATAACCTCTTCCGGCGTACCAGTTCCCTGACCGGTTTTAGGCGGTCCAGGCGTTGGCTTCGTTGCCGCCTTGCCCTTCGTTGGGGGAGGGTTACATTTCTTCCCTCCCATCACATGGCTGGCGGGTCTACCAGCCGACGAGCAGACGGCGCATCTCGGTTCCGCTGAGCAGGAGGCGCGGTCATGGCCTTTCCTGCCGCAGCGGAAGCACAGGTCCTCGCGGCTCACCCGAGATGGGCAAAGCGGCTTGGTGTGGCCGATTCCGAGACACCGGAAGCACCTCATCGGGCGGGGCTCGAGCACGCGAACGTGGCAAGAGCTCCACCCGACGATGATGCGCCCGGCATTCGCCAAAGCCTTCGCGGCGGCGACGGGGCAGTGCACTACGATGCACCCCGTACCACCAGGGCCGGGGCGAATGGCACCGGCGCGAACCTGTTCGGCGCTGCACCCCCCCTTCGCGGCAACGGCGGTGGCGACTTCCTGCGACGTGATGGAGTCATCCAGCCCTGTTATCCGAAGTTCGGATTTTTTGACAGGGCGGACGACTGTCGCCTCTTCCGCCACCACCTCCTTCAGTTTGGCCGCAAAGAGGTCGGCCTTTTCGCTGTTTTGGGGGCCCTCAAATTCAAACATGCGAGCCCCCGCTGCCGTCTGCCGTGAGCGCACCGACGGGATCCCGAGCTCGGCGGGGTTGATGACACCACGGGCCTTTTCTATGATTGACCCGTAGGTGACACCCTTCTTCACAGACTCCGTGGAGAGTGTAAGGACCACCGCCGATGTTTTCGGGGCCACCAGCTTACGCGGCTTCTTCGACACGACGTTTCGTGGTGGCGCTTTTGGTTTCGAGGGAGGGGCGGCCGTTGGAACGGCCGTTTGCTTTTTCCCTCGTTTCGTCACCGTCACCCACGTTTCCTTGGCCGGCGCTGTTGACAGGGGCTCTCTGTCCCGGCTTGGTTGTGGTGGCGTCGGTGCCGAAGACGGCCCAGCGATGGGTGGTGCCGCGGCGGCGGCAGAGGGAGGGGCCGACTTCTTCCCCTTCCCTTTTCCCTTGCTGGGTTTGGCAGCCGCGACGGGCGCTGGTGTGGTCGGCTTCTTGTCAGCGGCCAGAGGTGGCCGCAGAGACTTGGCCGGCAGGAGGCGGTCTTCGAGACCCTCGATCCGGGCGTTCAAAATGGCGCCCACCTCCAACACTATGGAGCGTCGGAACTCCGTCAGGGCTGGGTCTTCACCATTGTGGTCCCTCTGTTGTAAGGGGGCCAGCCTGGAGGATGACAACGGGGTCGCGTCCATAGGTGCCGGACCACGTTTCTCTGCCTCCATTTCCCGCCGTAATTCAGCCATCTGCTGTCTCATTTGTGCCAGCTCACGCCGGATGGCTGAGTTCTCCTGCTGGAGCAGCCTCGTCTCATCAGAGACGCAGTGGCTCACGGCAAGAGCCGTCAAATTCTGCAGGGCACTGGCCGCGTCTCTCAATGCCTTTTGAAACGTCCCTTTGAGGTTTTTTGACCTTTTGGCTACCTCTAGAATCACCTCCAGGTGCTTGTTTGCAGCTAACTGGAGGCCCTCCGCCGTCATTTCCGGGCTTTCCGGCACCGGAGCAGCGCCAACAGCCGTACTGGCAGCGCACGCCTCTTTTGAAAGAGCTGCGATCCGCTCTTCCTCCTCGGGTTCCAGCGCTTCTGTGGCCAAGGATAGGGCCAGGTCAGCAAGACCAGTCCCTGCCGAGGTCGATTGTCCGACCTTTCCCTTTCCCTTTTTCCTTTTCTTCTCCTTCTTTCCGGGCTCGACCGCCGGGCGAGGCGTCCGCAAAAACTGCAGGCGCGTCGACCGGCGGGAACCCTCCGACAAAGTGGAGGCGTCGGAGTACTCCTCCAGGCTACTGCGGGAGCGCTCCTCGTCAAGGCCAATGGCCTCCAGAGAGGTGCAACTCCCCGACACACTAACGGCGCGCTTTTTTCTCGGAGGCGCCAACTCCATTGCTCCGTCCTTGGGCAGCCTCGCGACTGCTCCTCGGGTCTCCTTCAAGTTGCGCGACAGGCGCACGACAGGCGACCAAGCACTGCCACAGCTCACGATGGCTGTTTCGTCTCTCTTCTCCGGGTTTGAGCCATTTTCACGACCGGGCTCACGGTCGGGTTTGAGAATTGAATTGATATTATCCATATTGATCCCACGAGTATGGGGGAAATAAGGGTCCTTGCCGGGCGGTGCCCCCTGCACCCGACAAAGCCTTGGGGTTGATAACCCAACGGGAGGTCGGCAGGTATCCCGCTGGAGTAAGCTCTAGCGACTGATCACCCATCAGCCACGCATCCCCTCGCGGAGCTACCACGCTTGGGATTGGGGTAATTTTTTATAGAGGTTTTCTTCCTCGCGGTCCGGGCGGTTAAGCCAAGACCCTCGTTCCACACAGAGCCGCGAGACGTGATCCACGACACTCCGTTGATGCGGATTACGATATAAGGCGATCCACGCCCGACGGCAGGGTAAGTGCACGTCGGGCTCGCCAAGAGGACAAAAGTCCCAACGACGTCCCCTGCCTCCTCTGCTAAATCAGAGGGGTGCTGGGAGTCCTACCAACATTCAGTGAGCCGCCGCTCGATCCGAGACAGACGCGACTCACCCGTGCCGCTGCCGCCCGATACGGGAACAGACGCAGCGGCACCCGTCACAGAGCATCTTGGCTTCACCTGCCGCTGGATTGCGACAGGCTACTGAGCCCCCTCGCCACGACAAGGCGTGCTCCATTCGAGGGGGAACCTAACCTAACCTAACCTAACCTAACCTAACCTAACCTAACCTTTTTTTTTTTTTTTTTTTGGTTTCGCTGGAAAATGCTTTACGCATACCTGCCGCCCTCGGGGGAAGGCAACAGGTTATGTGGGACTCTCCCCGATCGGGGCATACCCACTAAAAACCAGCGGCGTTCTCGGGAGCCATGAGTTCGGGGCCACGAGTCAGCGCCATAAGCACACATCCGCGGCCCCTCACTGACTAGACCGACACACGGTCTCACCCGATCTGAAGAGGGCAAGTGCCCCTGCCTCCAGCGCCGAAGGAGGTTATCCTTCGGCTTGATGTCCCGACGATGCGTAGAACGCATTACACACCATCGCGCCTCTTAGTGGGAAGCGGACGCCCCCGCGTCCACGACCCGAGGCACAGGGAGGGGCATGTGCAGGTGGTGGAGGTTCCTCCTGCGCCCAGTACGCCTTCGGCGCATAAGGAGTGCGTCAGCCGCAGCCTCTCGCTCTCGCTCCGCGCTCTCCTTTTCGGCGATCACCCGCTCGCAAAATGCGGCCATGGCTCGCCATGCCTCCCTGTCGTCGACCATACGCCGGACTATAGAGCCCAGGCTGAGGTCGGTCCCCACGTGTGCTCGGAGGGCACGGCGGTCAGCGACCCACGCCGGGCACACCTCGAGGGTGTGCTGTGCCGTATCCTCCGGAGCATCGCAGTGCCAGCATCGGGTTGTGGATTCCCTGCCAATGCGGCAGAGGTATGACCCAAAGCACCCGTGGCCTGTAAACACCTGCGACATCCGGTATGTCACTTGGCCGTGTGGTCGCTCGACCCATTCTTTGAGAACGGGGAGTACGGCTTCAATGACCCGGACGCCAAAGTGGCTACTGGCCAATCTACGGCGCCACTGCTCGTGGGCTAGCTCTGTGAGCTGTGTCCTTTCCGATTCCACCTCCGTCGGTGCGGGCCTATTGCCCTGAGATCTTTGGTCTCCCCGCCACTGGTATAACGCGGCGAGGACCAGGGAGTCGAGATCCCAGGGGAGGCTGCCGGCCAGGACCAGCGCAGCATCGGTGGAGGTGGTGCGGTAGGCTCGCGCTAAACGCAGGGCTAACACCCTTTGAGCCTTCCGCAAGACTGTCACGTTCTCAGACGAGAGGGCGTCATGCCACACTGGGGCACCGTAAAGTGCCATCGAGCGGACCACCCCTAGGTACAGTCGTCGAGGAGCCGTCGACGGACCACCCAGGTTTGGCAGTAACCGGCTCAAAGCACCCGCGGTCGCATTGAGTTTGGTAGCGAGCTGACGGAAATGGGCCTTGAACCGCCACCTTCCGTCAAGCACAAGCCCAAGGTACCGGATGGTGGATGAAACCGGGATCAGAACCCCATCCACCATCAACCCAGTGCCCGCAGGCGGCGCACGTCGTCGGCCGTGAAAACACAGTGCCTCAGACTTCTCCAGCGCCACCCGCAGCCCCAAAAGGCGGATTCGGTGTACCATTACAGCGACCCCAGCAGTCGCACGACGTGCAGCATCGGCAAAAGAGTCACCGCGAGCTGTCAGCAGGGTATCGTCGGCGTAACAAGTCACGCCAACCTCCGCGACGAACTGGCCGCGGAGAGCCCAATCGAATCCGATGTTCCACAAGAGTGGCCCTAAGACCGACCCCTGCGGAACGCCGCATCCGGCCAAGTGCCGCAAACGACCGTCCACCGAATCACACGCAACCTCTCGTCCTTCTAGGTACGATGCGATGGTATCCTGCAGGTAAACAGGCACTCCGTGGAATCGGAGCGCCTGCTTTATCGTGGTCCACGGCAGCGTGTTGAACGCGTTGGCAATGTCGATAGACACGGCCAACAGCACACCGCCGCTCTCCACCGCTTCGCTGGCGAGCGATTTTACCCGCAGGATAGCATCGATCGTAGAGCGCTCTCTCCTGAAGCCATACTGTACATCCGACAAATTCGGCCCATCCGTATCCAGGTGCCGAACGAGGCGGTTTGCAACGACTCTTTCAAAGAGCTTGCCCACCTCATCCAGCAACACGATCGGACGGTATGCCGAAGGGGAGTCGGTCGGACGTCCGTCTTTCTTCAGAAGCACGAGCCTCCCTTCCTTCCATAGCGCCGGGAAGCGCCCCTGTTCTAGGCAAGCGGTAAGGAGCCTACGAAGGCGGTCACCCAGTATATCCGATACGAGGACCCAGATTTTACCTGGGATCCCGTCAGGACCCGGGGCCACTTTCTTGGCCTTCAACCGCTCTAATGCCGCGCCGAACTCGCCCTCGGACACGGGGTCAGGGGACTCTCTGGAGGCCACGGGGTGTGGCAACATCGAAGGCGGGGTGTGTTCCACCTGAGCTGGGAACAAGGTGGACACGACTCTTCGGAGGAACTCGGGCTCTAGCCTTTCCGTGACCGGGGGCGCCCATGGGCGGAGTTTCCCCCGCACCGTGCGGTACGGGCGTCCCCACGGATCGGCATCGAGCGATGCAAGGAGCTCCTCCCTCGCCTTGAGTTTCGCCTCCAGGATGGCGATCTTGAGCGCCTGCTTCGCCTCTCTGTAGGCCTGGTAAAGCGGCTCGTCCAGCGCCGGATCACGGCGTCTGCGTCTTCGATGTCTGGCTGAGGCGCGACGCGCCGCGATACACACGCGGCGCAGCTCCGCAACCTCATCCGTCCACCAATAGACGTTCCGCCGGGGAAGGGAAGGTCCGGACCGAGGCATGGACGCGTCACACACGTCCGTAACGGCCTCCCGGAACCATTCCGCTTCCGCATCCACTTGGACGGGCTCGGGACCTACAGGCAGCCAGGCCTTGACGACCGCAGCTTCCCGCGCTGTGTCTCTGTCCAGGCAACTGAGCCTCCATCGGGGGTATGTCGGGTGGGGTGTACCGCTCGGAGGGATCACGGGACCGGAGGCGGAGATGTCAAACCGGATGTACCGGTGATCCGACAATTCTTCCGCCTCTGTGACCACTCTCCAGCCACTTATTCGAGCTGCAACCGCGGGGGTCGCGAACGTTATGTCCACGACGGACTCCCCCTGCGGTCGCACGCAAGTGGGTTCGGTCCCCACATTGACAATAACTAGTCCGTTGGACACCGCCCAGTCCAGCAGACTCTCCCCTTTGGGGTCAGTTTGACGTGAGCCCCAGGCTATATTCTTGGCGTTGAAGTCGCGATCACCGGCAAGGTGGACTGACGGAGGACCGACCCGAAACGGTCCAGGTCGGCCTCGAACTCGCTCCTGGTTCGGCTGGGGGGGCAATAGACCCCCACCAGCAGAAACTCCCTGCACTTGGCGGCGACAAAACCGCTCTGCCGGGCTACAACGTCGATGGGATGCGCCCCGGACACCATAATGGCCGACAGGCCGCTCACATCCCCGACCCAGTTCTCCCGGTCAGCCGGTATGAAGTAGGGTTCGGAGACGAGGACGGCGTCTATGGACCACTCCGCCGCGTGCTGCAAGAGGATATCCTGCGCAGCGGCAGAGTGGTTCACATTCGCCTGCAGAACACTGAAGGCCATCTTATCCCGCTGTTATTTCTGCCTCCATGGAAGTGGGCCTTTCGGCCGCGGACGGTGCGGCTGGAGTCCTGGCCACTGTCCTTCCCGCTCGATTGCCACGCTTGGGCGGTTTGCAGCTCTTGCTGCCCACCCGGTGGTTCGCTGGCAATCCTGCGTCCGCGCACAGAGGGCAGTGCGGCGAGGCAGTGCATCCCCTGGCTGCATGTCCCGGAACACCACAGCGGTAACAAAGGGTACTGCGATCGGTGGTCGAGGGGCAGCTCTCGCGGGCGTGTCCCACCTCCAGGCACCGGAAGCACTTAAGTGGCTTCGGGTCCATAAGCCTGGTCTGGGCGGAGACCCAGCCCACCAAAACTCGCCCCTTTATCACCTTCTGGGCTGCAGCAATCGGCACTTTCACAATACAGGCCCCTGTGCCCTGAAATGATCGACCAATCGACCCCACCTGGATCGATTTGGGATCACAGCCCCCTGCCTTGGCGACAGCTTCGGCGACTTCGACCTTGGTCACAGAGTCGTCGAGTCCCGAGATCCGGACATCGACGCTCTTGGTCGGCCTGGTCACCTTCGCTATCGTCTCGGGGATGACCTCCCGCATCTTGGCTGCCAGGGTGTCAGCCTTCGCGTCACTATCGGCACCGGTGATCTCCAGGACCTTGCCGCCAGTTTTGGCGACCCTGAAGCGGATCCCGGAGATCCCCAACGCACCGATATCTATTGCCTGCTTGGCACGGCCCATCACTGACTCGTATGAGTGCTCCTTGGCCTCCAGCACTCCCGGTTGCATCGCCACCAGGATGGCGGCGGTCCTCGGCGGGCGGAGGTTCGGAGTCTTCTTCACGGGGGCAGTTGGCCTCTTGGGTTGGACCGAAGGCTGCTGCTGCGGGGTGGAAGCCAATGACGGCTTTTTCTTACGCCTAACTACCTCTGTCCACGAATCGGCTCCAGGGCCAGCTGCGGACTGGGTTGTTGGGCGGGAACTCCCAGCTTGGGAGACGTAAGCGGGCGTGGACTCGGTGGCTTGACGGGCCTTCTTCCGCTTGTTCCGCTTTCGCCTCTTCTTCTCCCCAGCGGGGACTGCACCGGCAGTCGAGGTTGTGGCCACAGGGGCGGACACCTCGGACGGCGCTTTTCCCGTCTGGGGAGAGTCGGCTTTCTTGGGCGGTGCTGCGGTTGGCGGCTGCTTCTTCGCCTTGGCTGCGACGGCAGAAGGGCGCTCAACCTGGGCCTTGCGGGCGTCCGCGGCAAGTGGCGGGCGCAGGCGAGGCTCAGGGAGCAGCCGATCTTGGATGGACGCCAATTTGGCATCCATCATGCCTCCGAACTGGCGCATGAGGCGCTGCTCGAACTCCTCCCCAAAGGGGGTGGAGGTTGCAGGACGCATGTCCGCGAGCCTTTCAGCCCGGAGCTCCTGGACGACGCGCTTCAGGTCCGCGACGTCCTGCTCCAGGCGCTTGTTCGCGGCTTGCAGCCGCCGCGTCTCCTCGTCAGTAGTCCTCGCACTGAGGATGTCGACCACACGCGTGATGGAGGTGGCAGCCTCCTTCAGGGCACGCTGAAAGCTGCCCTTCAAGTTTCCGGACTTGGCCACGCAGAACAAAATTGTGTCCGTGGCAGCCCGGATCTGGCCAGTCAACTCCTCTGCGGTGGGATCCCCCACTGCGAAGTCACTTTTATTGCGCCGGTGCGCAAGCCCGTCTGCTAGGCGAGAAGCCTCCTCCTCCGCTTCTACCAACGCTGCACGCCGTTTCTCGTCCCGGAGTTGTTCGCGGGCTCTGCCAACACCTACGTACTCCCCATGCGTAGGTGGGCGGCCTCGTCCCCTGCGGGCAGCAGTTATTTTGTCAGCCGGAACTTTGGCAGGAGAGAGGTCTGAGGAGGCCTCATCCGCCCGCCGTTTGCCGGCTCTTGCTGTCTTGCCGCTGGTGCGAGTTCCAGACGGCGACCGAGATGTAATGCCCGAAGATGCGGACTCGTAGGAGTCCACTATCTCCAGGCTGTCGTTCCGGTTGTGGTAGTCAAATCCAGGTGAGGGGGAAACACAAAGTGACGTCCCCTCTTTGTCATGTCCAGTAGGGGTGACTTCGTCCTCTGACTCGGAGAAATCCCCGGGCCTGAAGAAACGGCCACCCGACGGTCCAGCCAATGGTGTATCACACCTTTCCAAGCGGACAACGGGCGTCCTGAAAAGGACGTCGCCGTCACCCACTGCTTTTTTCTCAGTTTGAGCGCCTCGCGCTCGGGGATTGGTCGCAATTTTAATTTCAATATCCTTTTTCGAGCAAGCCATTGTCCGTTGTTGTATCAATTCAGTCGGTGGTGACCCCACCCACCACGGAGCCCCATCTGGGGAGGTGCCACTGACACCCCAGGGTTTCCCACCGACCATAGCAGGGACGCCACTTCCCTTTCGGGCAGACTAGTACGGGATCTTTGACGAGACGGTTGGGGCAAGGTGAGCACGCGTCGACCAGAACGCGCAACATCACCGAGCCCGCCGCCTGCCCTGCCCCCCGTACCCCCCGCGTCACCGTTGGACGAGGGTTAAGCCGCTCGCCCGCAGCCGAATAACCCGTGGACCGGCTACTCCACGGGCCCCCCGTGTGCCCGGAATCCGAGGCCAAAGACAGCGTGTTGCCTGGGTGGTCTGCCTCAGGCTCAACGTCCAGGACCCTCTTCTCCCAGGATTACGGGACCCAGCGCACGGCACAAATGCGCTGCCCGGGTTGTCGTGATGACAGGCCACAACCCGGGAAAAACCCACGGATCCGGGCAAATGCCCCGACGACCCAATGCCCTTCGACCCGGACAAACGCCCCGCCGGTCTAGGCACCCCTATCTACGCCTCAGGTACTCAAGCCGCTCTGGTCCATTCCTTCGAGGAGGAGCAGGCAGAGCGGCGAATACAAGAGGACTTGAGCCATAAGGCCTTCCCTTCTGGCCCGACAGGTCCGCCGAGTTGACAAAACCTGCCGCGCTCTGGTTTTGGTTCGCGCCGGCCGAAGCCGGTACCCCCCATATCTGGGAGGCGTTCCCCTATCCACCACCTGGGGACGCGCCCGATGCGGGACCAGTAACCCGACACGGGAACCTAACCTAACCTAACCTAACCTAACCTAACAACCTCACATACTACCATTGAAATAAGAAATCTAAATCTATGTACACTTAAATTAGTGACCGATTGTCGACACGCGCAAGCCCTACGCGTTGCAATTCAGCAGATGCAGCGATTAGAAATGCGCAGCGCCTGACGCCCGCTCAGTACACAGCTTATTTCTATTGTAACTAAATTAATTACGTAGAATAATAATAAGAAATATGCGCCAGACAACACACCAATTGTCGTGGTTTCAAAGTAAGGAATTTTCATCCTTGTGTTACGAATCGAATACTAGACAACGGTAATAACGGGGTCGTCTCCCATAAATACTTAAATACGTAATAAACATCCATGACTCAGGCACAAATATTCGTGCTCATCACACAAACATATGCCCCTTGCGGTATTTGAACCCGCAACGGCGGCGTAATAGTCAGGAGCGCTAACCAATACACCAAACGCGTCGTTGAATTTATTAATTATTCTAAGTTTAGCATAATCTTATATTAATAAACTTTAAAAAAAAGTAAAAACCGACTTCAAAACCAAAATGCACTAAAAAGTCTTAAATAAACTCTTCACCATTGAAAGGAAAGGAATTCGTTTTAGGCAAACAATTTGTTTTTGGAGTCGGTGCTGTGATAGTTGATGCTTGATGGTCAAAGTGATGGCACAGACTCCAAAAAGAAATTGTTTGCCTAAAACGAATTCCTTTCCTTTCAATGGTGAAGAGTTTATTTAAGACTTTTTAGTGCATTTTGGTTTTGAAGTCGGTTTTTACTTTTTTAAAAGTTTATTTTATTTCTTAATTTTTAGTGATTACATAAGAGGGGGGGGGGGGGGGGAGTTGCACCTTATAATTCTATTTTATTAAGAAGCTACAAATTACCTATCATAAGTTCCGTCGTTATAATTACTGGACTTCTAAGCGTTAAGGAGTTCCACCATCAGCTCACCCCACAAGATGTTGACTATCAGACGTAACATAACGTCAACATTAAGATTCTACTAAAGAAATACTATACGTGCCTTTAAAATTTGAGGGTTTTCCTCGATTACACCAAGATCCCATCATCAGATCCCAAAATGGAAAAAATGGGACCAACTAGAAGGTACACCCTCTAAGAAGGCGGAAAAAAAATCGATTCGGTCGACAAACGACTGAGATATGAGGTAACAAACATACAAAAAAAAAACATACAGTCGAATTGATAACCTCCTCCTTTTTTGAAGTCGGTTAAAAATACCAATGACCTTGGAGAAGTGTAGGCAAGATGCCTAGTTGACAAAAACAAAACCGCCAACGGTTGCCGGTCAAAGTGCAACGGATAACTACTAAAACCAGGGAAGTACTGTTCCTAATTTTTTTTTAAGGATATTTACCGTAATTCACAAATTAATTAATACTAGTACCACAATTAAACATATCAAATTGTAACAATGTTTGACACTTTTGAGGTTATATTTTTTTACGCAAATCATATGGCCAGCCTGGGGCCGAGTGGGTGCTGTTTTCTGTTTGTCTGTAAATACAACCTCTGTCAAACTCTATAACTATAAAATTTCTTGTATTTCTGTGGAGGTTATTTGAGGTTTATTTAATATTATGGTGGAGCGAGAGGTTTTTGAGGTGTTTATTATTTATTTTATTTTTATTTTAAAACTTCATGCACACAACATAAAATGGTACATATGGCGGACTTAATGCCAAAAGCATTCTTTACCAGTCAACCATAGGTCAGGACAGAGAAAAATATATATACTGGCGGTGCAAGTAAAGTTATAGAGGCAATAAAAGAGAAGAGAATAGCGATAGAAATAACTCTAATACGATGATAAACAAATGTACTGCGTATTACTTATATACGATTATATAAACATAATTAAATATGTATTTATTATATAAACATACACATCATTTAAATAGACATAATAAGTGTTAAAACCTCTAAGATATAATCAAAGCACTGGCTATTTTATACTATTATTATTTTATTTATATTACTTATGTCACTGTCTCTTTCTGTCTTTCTCCAATGTAATACACTTTTTCTTCTATAACTCTATTTTTATCTCTTAAAGCCCTAGCTAATTCCTACTAGTTATGGGCCATAATTAATCAGGATACAGCTACGGGTCTTATTAGTAAACAGAAAATGTAATCTTCGTCTTCGACTTCATCAAGCCACCAGATGACAGCTCCAGCGGCCCCTCGTCAACTGTACATGTCACCAGAAGCACGCTGAGCCTATTTAAACTAAAAGGTAGCTGCAAATATGCAACATGGAGCTTTGCAATGAAGATGTTCCTCATTGAATATGAGTTATGGGATTGCATCTCAAACCCTACAGAAGTCCTAGACTTCAAAAGAAGAGACGAAAAAGCACGATCGAAAATATGCCTTGCTCTGAGCGAGCATCTCTACCCTCTAGTAATGTCAGCTGAAACCGCAAAAGATACCTGGGATCGACTGAAGAAAGCCTACACAGTCAGCGGATTGTCACGGCGATTACAGCTTATGAAGAAGCTTCTAAGCATCAAGCAAGAGATGTACGAAAACATAGAGTTCTACGTTAATGACATTCGTCACATTCAGCAACAGCTGATAGCTATACAAGCTGGACTGGACGATGAACTGGTTAGTGTCATCATGCTGGCAGGTCTTAATTATAGCGTTAGTGTTAGGTACTTTGATATTGATATTTGTAAATAAACATGTATGTACATATTGTTTTGATTACGGGGTGGTGTTTTAACCTCTAAGATATACTCAAAGCACTGGCTAGTTTATACTATTCTTATTTTGTTTATATTACTTATGTCACTGTCTCTTTCTGTCTTTCTCCAATGTAATACACTTTTCTTCTATAACTCTATTTTTATCTCTTAAAGCCCTAGCTAATTCCTTCTATAAGGTACACATAGATAAATTAATGTCAATGAGACGGGTCAGTGAGTTCGTCTCTATAAAGTGTTCGCAATGCCTTTTTGAAGGTAAATTTCGAGGTAGATGTTTGTACACTTTTTGGAAGCCCATTCCAAAGTCGAATGGCTGTCAGAGTAAAGGAATTGGACATAAAGCCAAAAGTGTGACGGGGAGTGAATAGTTGAAGAGAGCTACTAGAGCAAAGGGACCGGTCGTGAGAAGAGTGGAGGTATTTGAATTTATCTTTAAGATAGGACGGAGAGTTAGAATCACTTTAATCGAAGATGATCACATCGGGGCCTAAGGTTTCCTGCCGTTTTATGTAAATATCATATTCCACTACTTGTGTTTCTGTCAAACACAGATATATTTTTGGGTTAAATAACAAAAATAAAATGATTAACTATTTCAATTAATTAAATCCAAACGCATCCCAGATATGGCGTTTTTTTAAATTTCTGTTACATACGCAATTAAATATCGATAGGTAAGGAATTATTTAGTTACGGTATTTCAATTTATTTCCAACACAAAAAGATCCTACCTGCGTATTACTCATGAAAAACGCATACGCTCATTATCATAATAACCCTGTATTTATTTGAAACATGACTGTGATGATCACAAAATAAATATATTCGTAACCATAAAATAGAACATTTTACTAGGTCGTGATAACGTGTTATTAAACCAATGTAAAACAGCAATCAACGTTCTTTTTATATTTGCATTAATATCGTTAAATCTTAAAATAGCTTTTCACAAGACATTAATATACCCTCCACCACCTCTCTTTGAGAGAGAAAAAAAATACGTACCTCAAATGTCGAGCCTGTGGGCGTAGCAAAAACGATATATTTTTGCTGTGATTCCACTTTCGAGCTGAAACGCTCAGAAGGATCAGTTCTTGATGAAAAAAACAAACTTTGAGGTTAGAGTGAACAGAGCAAAAATATATGTATATTTTGAAATTGTGATTGACTTAGTACTTGCCTAATCATCTGTTGTACATACAATTTTAAATAAATTTCAGGTTATACTGACCATTAAAATATTCCATTAATATTTATGTATATATATAAAAATGACTTCCCGGACTGGAACCATGACCCGTAAAATGACTGCCCGAGAAACTGAGCTGGAACAATTCAATTCAATTCAGTTCATTAATTCACCTTTTCATTACATTTCATAACTTTGGTAAGTCATAATTTTACAATTAATTGGACAAAATTCGGTTAGATTTAAATTAAATATTATTTGACTGAATGAACTAAAATACATATTATCAGATTAAATTAAATATTACTAAATTACATTATAAGTATTATCTATAATTTGATTAATTAAAGTTTCAGTTTGCAAGTCAGAAAATGAACATTTCATGTATTCGTCTACACTATAAAATGCATGTTTCAAGAAAAACATCTTTGTCAATTGGTCAAATTTGTTTAGAGAAAGTCTTGTAACTTCTATGGGTAATTTATTGTACATATAATTTTTTTAAGCAATGCCTTGTTTACGCGCTTTCACGATTCTTATTTTTGGTATACATAACCTGTCTCTGTTCCGCGTACTTTAGTTATTAAACTCAAAAGGCATTTGATGAACTTACGAAGAATTAATTCAGAAGATAGATGAGTGTGAAGAAGTAATTAAGAAAATATTCAACAAAACACTGGCTGACCTGCATGCCCAGCTTCTGGAGGCAGCTGAATATCGAGACGAGCTCCTCAACAATCTCAGCACCTTTAAACAGTGCAGCAGACAAGACACTCATGCGCAACAATGAGTTAGAAAATGAGCTACGAGATGCAAACAAGACAATTCTGCACTTGGAAGAATAAAAGAAAGATCAAACCTTGATTGAGATTACACCCAAACCTTGAATCTTTATGAGGAGCTGATCTGAACCCCAATGGCCAGGCTGCGTTCGCCAACTCAGAATTAAATAGTAGCTTTGTACTGTCTGTAAATAACACAACAAAATAGGTTATCCGGTAAAAATAAGGTAAAAAAGTATATTAAAAATAAATAAATTTATAAATAAAACAAAAAGACTTATCAAGAAAGACATTGTTTTTAAAAGTAATGTAAGGTTAAGGAATGAAAAACTGGATGTATTAGACAGCTTGGAAATTTACCCAAACAAATTGCATGATAGTAGGTCACATTGTCAACAAACGGTTAAGGAATTGCAGGTTGACATTTTAAGGTTGCAGGAGTCACTACATTCTATGACTTGTAAATATAACTCTGCCCAGGATCAAATATCAGAACTCATCCTGGCTGTAAATAATCTACTAAATTTGAGTTCTTCCAACTCAACTTTTAATTCACTCTCTAATTTTAATTACAAGTTATTACCTGACTCTCAGCAACAGGAAAGTGAAGATTTGCAGTTGCAAAAGCTTTAGTACATCTCAAAAATGTTCTACTACACCAAAAAGTAACTTAAACGAATGTAGAAACGTTTTTGTTTTTTTAACAAAATAGGAGTAGGTTATGGTCCTTACTAAATAAAAACCTTAACTGTAATGTTATTAACCATTGTATGTCAGATGCATCTTTGGCTCAAATAGTTAATTATATAATAAATTATAATTTAGATTCAAATTCTACATTAGTAATTATGCTAGGCAATAGACAAAATCTTTAGTGCAAAAATACTCAATAGACGAAATAAAATTTAGTGCCATACCTCT
>CAWUPE010001281.1:0-21167 GCA_963924145.1 Pyrausta purpuralis
AAAATTGTGTCAATTTATATGCTTTGCTTATGCATTTCCATAAAAAGCAAAAAAGGCATTATCTTCATAAAATGAACTTGTTTCAATTTAATAGCTACCTACTCTTATGGTATATCAACAATATAACAATGTGTCGATAAGTTTTGGTTTATGCTATCTGCCGCATACTTCAATACAATAGAACGTTTGATTTGAATTATTCTTAGGTGGTGCTTGAAACAAGGTCATAGAAACAAAGGTCAATTCCAGGTGACCAAAGGTTGTCACATTTTTTACTGGGCGTTGGCTGGCTTTTCCAAAGATAAAGGACACAGATCTTTATTAAGTTTTCTCGACTCGAGATTAAGTACCGAACTTTGCGACGGTTAAATGAACGTATTCATAAAAAAGCATATCACTTTCACAGCATATTTTTCGAAAAACGAAATAACCTCTAAAACAATGGAATACAGCGCACCCTAATAAATCTTATATGACGGTAGTACTATATTGATTTCGGGGTTTGATAAGATGTCTCATTGGCATATTTAAAAAAAATACGCTTTCCAGGTAGTTGTTATTGCTTCAGTAAATAAAATCTAAGCTTTACCGAATTATTTACTGAGAAGTTGATTTAATCTTAGTTGGATATAAAATAAATACGGCAAATTTCCTACCATTCAGAATCATACATTTGCCAGGTATTTAGCAAAGCTCATTCTCTTTTTTATTATAGCTGTTAAAATTAAAAGCATTTAATGGAGTTTTTAAACGGACTGGTTTTTATATGGACCTAACCATATTTTGGTACGTCCTGGGCAAGCTTACAGCTTGCTTGCTTGCTAGTTATAATCAAAGAGCCAACCACAAGCTAAATAGCTATAGGTATGAGCAGAAAGGAGAATTGTATGTAGAAAAATCTTGCTTTCTTAAAAAGTACATTGTTTTCTTTTTACAAAATCTATTAAATTCAATATTTTTAGTAGTATTATTAAGCAATTTATGTTTACCATAGCATTGTCTAGTTAGACAATTTTATAACCATTGGCAAGAAATAAGTACAAAAGAGTTGTGATCAATGGATAAGGACCCAAACCACCCATAACTATGTGAGCTATGGTGGGATGCTATGCTACCGTTTTTAGAGCTTTGTGGAAAACATATTAGGAACGTGTACTGCAGGTTGCAGAGTACGTGTATTTATGATTAAGGTCTAAGTTGTTAAAGTGTTTTTGAGTCTCTCATGTTTACTATTCTGAGTAAAAATTTACAAAATAAATATTAATTTATTCGATTTGAAATAAATCTTCTGCCACTATTATTACTTGGTAAACCATTTTATTGCTATTTTGGTTTGTACGTGTGATAGCTCACATTCTGCTCCATTTTAATATTTGCCTAAATATTGGCTGAGACAAGTGTTCGGTCGTGGTTTTGCCACGAGTGGAATACGGTAGCCCGTAATAAGTACATGTACGTACGGCCTTAGGGTGATATAACAAAGCATTCATAAGAACACATACCTTTTTTGGTCGGATTCTGATTCCGAGTGCGAGACGTTTAAAACACGCTGGAATTGTGACGGTAGATCACCGTTGCGAAGCAATTCGCGGCGCGTCATGGGCCACACACATCACAGGTATGGCCGGATGAGTGCGGGCGAGGGCCGCTGATTCATACTCAGAGGCCATAGTGGCGCATCGTCAGCGCTGTTTAATATTAATCATGAATGTCTTTGGCTGTAATTTATTATTATAGCATCAAAGAACAATTGGCTGTAACTTCAGCTAACTTGTTTCCCTTTTTTCGCAATGAAAATGAGGGTAGGATATTGAAAGCAACGCATACCAAAAGTCTCAGATACGATCTAGAATAATCTAGATAATTAGGACTGGCTGACCTCACGTGTCAGCTCTGCCAGTATTTGCTACAGATCAATATCGCGTATTGATTCGGAGCGGAAAATGCGGACTGGCTAGCATCGCGTGCTAGCTCGGCCGCGAAGCGTAAAGCATGCATGGTGCAGCCACGCTGGGTAGTGCGTTTTACTTCACATTCACTTGTTAAATTAATAACAAAAACATTTTTGAACTAACATGTCACTATAAGATAAATTTCGTTTAGCACGAAATAACAACTTAACGGTTATATACTGTGGTTACTGCGTGCGTTGGAACGGCGCGCGCGCACTGACACGAATGAGCGACAGGCGGCTGGCAGTGCTGTGAGGCGTGGGAGGGAGTGAGGTCATTTACCTTCTCTTTCTTGCGCTAAACCTGTGTGCGAGTGAATGGACGCGTAGTAGGGCATACTACATGGTCAATTAAATCTCAGAGTCGAAGGCAGGACAATTGCAAACAGAATCCATATTGCGATGTTTTTGAAGTGCAACAGGTCCGATTGTTGAGTCCTACTCACTATTAGCACCTATCAGGTCTTATGTAGGGGTGGAAATGATACGCACGAATTACGACAATACCGATTTATTATAAACTTGGTAGCGTGCTTACATAGTGCTCTCGTATTAAGGACTAAATATTTTAGGTTGGAAGCGTCGATCGCTCGGCGTCCGTTATCGGGTTACATTGTACGTGTCTATTAACTACTCATACATTTGCGCGAGGTAGCTGTATGTGTGTGCTGTGTCAGCACCTACATTACACCCCCCCTTTTTAAAAAAAAAAAAAAACGAAAAATAGATTATTTTTAACATCATTTAGCGAAAATTACTGCAAACATAACAACTTATTACATTTTTAATTTTACCCTTTTTTACAAAAGTTTTTAAACTACGTAAATCGATACAGCCGTTTTTACGCTTAAAATTATACACAGTTCTCTTATCATACAGACTATCAAGTTGCGAGCTCACAATATGTTAGGTATAGTAAGCTTGCAACCTGATCGGTCGACCTTATTACAATAACATTCTTGCTTATTACAATAACAGTGAACTAGGTACTTACTAATCTAAAAATAGTCACCGGTACATTGTATGTAACGCATTGATTCAGAGAATAACATATAAATGATACAAAGTGACTCTCTTATGGGTCAGCTGTGCTACACATTATGTTATTTCTTAACATCTAGATTTTATGTTAAAAGTACATACATGATTTGACATCTTACTTACTATATTTTAGTTACATTTTGTTATTTAAACTTATTTACCTATTTATTTTTAACTGAAACATTTTTTGACAAAATACCCACATATTTACGCAGTAAAATTTTCACTTTAGAATTGGTTCTACTAATACTGCACTGTCGCAGCTTGAGGAACTGGACGAGCTGCTGTTTCAGCTAGCTGTGTCCCGCGTCCTTCTTCGATACGCGAAATAACTTGTTTAATTACTTTACCCTTAACTTTATTTCCGGCTTTCCGGCACAACACATAGAGACATGTTACACTTATCACGATTATCACAATCACGGTAATAATTCCATATGTTTCTAGCTTTCTTTGTAATTCAGCTTGCGCCTGGTTACCAGCTCCGTTTTGAGCTATGATAACTTCAGCATTCTTTGCCTGTTGTGAGCCCATGTTTTCAAAAATAGGCATCGACCGACTAAAGTAACTTTTATAAACTTAGGAGGTGTTGCTCCGTAGGAATCTTACAATATATTAATAGCTAATTATTTTAGTTTCTAAGTTAACTTAACTTATCCTAATTCGCTGTGTTAGTTTAAATTTGCTTAAAATCTAGGTTACATATAACGCGTAGGTGGCTTTACTACTCTGCCACTGCGTGTGGTCCAAGTGACGCACTTTTTAGCTACTTTATTCTCGCTGTTACAGTTCTGCTGAAACTCATTTTTACTTGTACACATATTATCTTCGTTACATTCATTTTCTGATTTAATTACATATGCTGGTTTCAGCCTTTCAATTGAAATGTTAACTTGCCTGTTCGGAAGTTGTACCTTAAATACCTTACTATTTCTACTTAGGACGCTGTAGGGGCCATCGTAAGTAGGTGATAAAGGTTTTTTAACCGCATCGTTTCTAATGAAAACATGACTGCAATCACTAAGGTCTTTATAAACAAATAATTTCCGCGAATCGCTTGCGCTTCGTGACTGGGGACGAAGGCTACCTATGATTTCTCGTAATCGCTCTACATACGTATAATCGTCTCCATTGTACTTTGGACTGGACTCGCGGTAAAAATCGCCTGGCAAGCGTAATGGTTGCCCGTAGACTAGGTCAGCTGTACTAAAGCCTGTGTCACACTTGCTAGCTGCTCGTAACCCGAATAAAACTGTTGATAATTCGTCATCCCAAGATTCACCTTCTGATAACCTACTTGTTAGAGCGGCCTTTAAACAACGGTGCCACCTTTCTATCATACCATTACTTTGTGGATGGTAGGGTGTGGTGCGAATCCTATGAACTCCTAGTAATTTTAATAGGTTCGTAAAAAGAGTACTTTCGAACTGCCTACCTTGATCGCTAGTTAACCTGCTGGGGCACCCGAATCTACATACCCAGTTCTCATAGATGACTCTAGCTACGGTTTCGGCGGTGATATTTTCTACGGGTATCGCTTCTGGCCAGTGTGTACAACGGTCTATAATTGTGACGCAATACTTGTTGTTATGACGAGTTGTGGGCAACGGGCCTACAATATCGACATGAATATGATCGAAGCGTTGACTAGGCTTGAATGTACCTACCTCAGTTAAAACATGACGTGTTACTTTGCTTTTTTGGCATTGTATACACGATTTTGCCCAAAGTCCTACTTCCTTATTCATATTTGGCCAAAAAAATCTCTTAGTAACCATTGATCTAGTTGTCCTAATGCCTGGATGGCTGATGTTGGGTATAGATTCGAAAACAGCTTTCCTAAATGCTGGCGGTACATAAGGTCTAACGTTACCTCCCGCGACGTCACAGTATATACTTTTATCAACGTTAGGTATAAGTATTCGCTTTAACTGTACCTTATTCGACGCGCTGGAATCTTGCAGCATTTGCGAAATTTGAACGTCGGCTTCCTGAGCTGTTGCTAATTCCTCGTAATCTATGACCGTTGGACAAACGATAGTTTCGATACGCGATAGCGCGTCTGCGACTGAATTATCGTTACCGTTGACATGTTGTATACTGCTGGTATACTCGCTTATATACAACAATTGTCTAATTCGTCGAGGCGTTTCTTTACTTGAGTTTACCTTTGTGAGTGCGTACGTCAGAGGCTTGTGATCTGTATACACTATTAAATCACGCCCTTCTATCATGTTTTTGAAATGCATAATAGACATATATACAGCTAACAATTCTCTGTCGTACGTACTGTACTTTTGTTGCGCGTCCGAAAGTTTTTTAGAGAAATACCCGAGAGGTTTCCACTTACCGTCGACTTTCTGCTGCAATACTGCACCTACGCAGGTATTTGAAGCGTCAGTCATTAACGATAATTGTGCATCTGCTACAGGATGAGATAAAGTTACGGCGTTTTGTAGGTCTATCTTACATTTTTCGAACGATTTCTCGGCTTCACTGTCCCATTCAATTTTTGTCTTATCATTCTTTTTTGAATTTTGTAAAAACTTGTTAAGATGCATATGACATTCGGCTGCTTTGGGTAAATGCGGTCTGTAAAAATTTACCATGCCTAGAAAACGTCGTAACTCATCGACTGTCTGCGGCTTAGGGTAGTTCGTGACAGCGCTGACTTTATCAGGTAACGTGCTTATTCCTGCCGGTGTGACTTTGTAGCCTAAAAAATCAAGTTCACTTACTCCGAACGAACTCTTACTTAGATTTATGGTCAACCCGATACTGTGGAAACGTTCAAATACTTTTCGAACATGCTCTCTATGTGTGACGTCATCACGTGATGCAATAATTACGTCATCAATGTAACAGAAAAGTGATGACTCATATACATTACCTATGTTTTCACCGATATTCTCGATTCCGCGCAGAACCGTGTTGTCCATAAATCTCTGAAAGGTTTGAGCTGCATTCCTAAGTCCAAATGTCATTCGTTGAAACTCATACAAACCAAAAGGAGTGGTGATGGCAGTTTTCTCTATGTCCTCGGGTGCGACTTCTATAAAATGGTAAGCCCTATTAATATCAAGGTGAGTGTATATTGTTTTACCTGTCAAACCGTAAGTAAAATCTTGCAGTCTCGGTACGGGATACCGATCTGGTTTCGTTATTGCGTTAAGTCGGCGAAAATCTCCGCAGGGTCGTAACGAGCCGTCTTTTTTATTGACTACATGTAGGGGACTAGCCCACTGGCTCCTAGATGGTCTACAAATACCAGATTCCTGCATATAACGAAATTCTTCCCTAACTTTTTGATACTTCCCTGGCGGTAATGGTCGTGGCTTAGCGTAAACAGGCGGTCCTGTCGTATCAATGTGGTGTTTTACTGTGTGCTTGGGCAGCACTTCCTTAAATGAAACGGGCTTAGTAATATCTGAAAATTCGTCTAATAAGTCACGAAACGGATGCGATTCCTGAATGCTACTTATTGTCGGCTCACTATAACTTACGATGGTTCCTATTGCGCATAAACTAGTTACACTATCTATTAATTTCTTGTTATGTAAGTCTACCAATAATCGGTGCGTTTTTAGAAAATCTGCGCCTATTATTGGCTTACTTACGTCACAAATAATGAATTGCCACTTAAAACTACGTCGTAGCCCTAAATTTAATTCTAAAGTAACTACGCCGTAAGTATTTATTTCCGTTCCGTTAGCAGCAAATAGTTTGTAATTACTTATGGACTTTTTACAATGCTTTTGACTACTTTTATTTGCCGGTACAACCGATACATTAGCACCCGTATCAATAAGAAAATTCATACCGTTTTTAGAGTCCGTCACGCATAAGCGATGGTTTTCTGTGGAGTTGATGCATGCTACCACCGCATCAGGCTGCATCTTCTTTAGTTTTCCGGTTGGTTGGAGTTGTTAGTCTTCGTCCAGTTGCACGGTGACTCGCATCTTCGTGCTGTCTCGCGGTACCGGTAGTGGAACCGGCACAGCCAGTCTTCACTTTGCGGTGTGCGCTGCGGTGTCCTGGACCTGGGCCGCGAACGAGAACGGTTACGCATCCATCGCCTACCACCATTGTATCGTCGCCGATTGTTGATGCTATTTACCTCACTACGCAGTGTCTTGAGCTCCAGGGCCATGTTCTTCATTTGGTTCAACAGCTCGCCGTTCACGTCCGTTGTAGCCGAAGTCGATGGCGCGCTGAGGGCTGAGTCCAAAGCCATCAACTGTCCGTTGCGCAGGTTGTCCATGATCTTGTCGGCCATGTCGGCGAGGTCGTCGAGCTCCGTGTCCGGTTTGTTGGTGGCCAGTATCGCACGTACCCAAGCCGGCAGCCGTGCCAGCCATAGGTTTTTGAGCGTGTCTCCCTCGGCTCCTGAGTTCTTGGCCAGTTCTTTCATCTTGGCCAGCAGCTGTGATGGTCGCTGCTGCCCCAACTCCATCTCCGACACGAGCTTGTTGAATTGAGCCTCCGCGCTGGCTTGGAACACCTTGAGTAGCCTCTTCTTTAAGGTCGTGTAACACCCATGTTCCGGCGGGCTGCTGATGAGGTCACTGACTTGGCTGAGCTCTTCTTTGCCCAGCTTGCTGACAACCATGTCGTACTTCACTTGTTCTCCCTGGTGCTGCGGTGCCATCACGGCCTCGAATCGTAGAAACCACATTTTTGGCATGTCCGTCCAAAACGGTGGGATTCGTGATGACAGGCTGATGGCGGCGATTTCGCTTTGTGGGAACGCTGGCGGCGGTGGGCCCGGCGGTGGGCCTGGCTGTGGGCCTGGCGGTGGGCCTAGCGGTGCGGCTTGCGGTTGAGCCATCGCGATGATTTTGGTTTTTCGTCACTTCCGCCCTTACACAAGACCAAGACGGGGTCACCAATGTTGAGTCCTACTCACTATTAGCACCTATCAGGTCTTATGTAGGGGTGGAAATGATACGCACGAATTACGACAATACCGATTTATTATAAACTTGGTAGCGTACTTACATAGTGCTCTCGTATTAAGGACTAAATATTTTAGGTTGGAAGCGTCGATCGCTCGGCGTCCGTTATCGGGTTACATTGTACGTGTCTATTAACTACTCATACATTTGCGCGAGGTAGCTGTATGTGTGTGCTGTGTCAGCACCTACACGATCTACACAAACGAGGTGTCTACGCAACGGGCTCGACGCGACGGTCAATATAAAGTCGGTTAATATCAAGACAAAATATTTCACGGTGACCGAAAAAGTGTAAAATTCGACTTACTTTGTATGGGATGTATCTTTTAAAATATCGCAAAAAAGTACCTACTAGAACAGAGAAGCGTGCGCACAAACACTCCGGTGAGCAAATATGATCGAAAAGTATGCTAAAAGATGATCGATTTGAACAGAAACGACAAACTAAAACATTTCAAACTAAGCTTCAAAACGACAAATATTCAGTGTCTAAAGTAGGTGAAAACGCTAATATTATTGCAAACAGAATCCATATTGCGATGATTTTGAAGTGCAACAGGTCCGGTCTACACAAACGACGTGTCTACGCAACGGGCTCGACGCGACGGTCAATATAAAGTCGGTTAATATCAAGACAAAATATTGCACGGTGACCGAAAAAGTGTAAAATTCGACGAACATTGTATGGCATGTATCTTTTAAAATAACGCAAGAGAGTACCTACTTCAACAGCGGTGCGTGCGCAAAAACACTCCGGTGAGTTAATTTGATCGAAAAGTATGCTAAAAGATGATCGATTTGAACAGAAACGACAAACTAAAACATTTCAAACTGAGCTTTAAAACGACAAATATTCAGTGTCTAAAGTAGGTGAAAACGCTAAAATTATTACAAACAGAATCCATATTGCGATGTTTTGAAGTGCAACAGGTCCGATCTACACAAACTAGGTGTCAACGCACCGGCCTCGACGCGACGGTCAATATAAAATCGGTTAATATCAAGACAAAATATTTCACGTTGACCGAAAAAGTGTAAAATTCGACAAACTTTGTATGGGATGTATCTTTTAAAATATCGCAAAAGAGTACCTACAAGAACAGCGGAGCGTGCGCAAAACCACTTCGATGAGCTAATATGATCGAAAAGTATGCTAAAAGATGATCGATTTGAACAGAAACGACAAACTTAAACATTTCAAACTGAACTTTAAAACGACAAATATTCAGTGTCTAAAGTAGGTGAAAACGCTAAAATTATTGCAAACAGAATCCATATTGCGATGTTTTTGAAGTGTAACAGGTCCGATCTACACAAACGAGGTGTATACGCAACAGCATCGACGCGACGGTCAATATAAAGTCGGTTAATATCTAGACAAAATATTTCACGGTGACCAAAAAAGTGTAAAATTCGACTTACATTGTAAGGCATGTATCTTTTAAAATAACGCAAGAGAATACCTATTTCAACAGCGGTGCGTGCGCACAAACACTCCGGTGAGTTAATTTGATTGAAAAGTATGCTAAAAGATGATCGATTTGAACAGAAACGACAAACTAATACATTTCAAACTGAGCTTCAAAACGACAAATATTCAGTGTCTAAAGTAGGTGAAAACGCTAAAATTATTGCAAACATAATCCATATTGCGATGTTTTTGAAGTGCAACAGGTCCAATCTACACAAACGAGATGTCTACGCGCTTGACGCGACGGTCAATATAAAGTCGGTTAATATCAAGACAAAATATTGCACGGCGACCGAAAAAGTGTAAAATTCGACTTACATTGTAAGGCATGTATCTTTTAAAATAACGCAAGAGAATACCTATTTCAATAGCGGTGCGTGCGCACAATTACTCCGGTGAGTTAATTTGATCGAAAAGTATGCTAAAAGATGATCGATTTGAACAGAAACGACAAACTAATACATTTCAAACTGAGCTTCAAAACGACAAATATTCAGTGTCTAAAGTAGGTGAAAACGCTAAAATTATTGCAAACATAATCCATATTGCGATGTTTTTGAAGTGCAATAGGTCCAATCTACACAATCGATGTGTCTACGCTACGGGCTCGATGCGACGGTCAATATAAAGTCGGTTAATATCAAGACAAAATATTTCACGGTGACTGAAAAAGTGTAAAATTCGACTAACATTGTATGACATGTATTTTTTTAAAAACGCAGGAGAGTACCTTTTAGAACAGCGGAGCGTGCGCACAAACACTCCGAGGAGCTAATATGATCGAAAAGTATGCTAAAAGATGATCGATTTGAACAGAAACGACAAACTAAAACATTTCAAACTGAGTTTCAAAACGACAAATATTCAGTGTCTAAAGTAGGTGAAAACGCTAAAATTATTGCAAACAGAATCCATATTGCGATGTTTTTGAAGTGCAACAGGTCCAATCTAAACAATCGATGTGTCTACGCTACGGGCTCGATGCGACGATCAATAAAAAGTCGGTTAATTTCAAAACAAAATATTTCACGGTGACCGAAAAAGTGTAAAATTCGACTAACTTTATATGGGATGTATCTTTTAAAATATCGCAAAAAAGTACCCATTTCAACAGTTGAGCGTTCGCAAAACCTTTTCGGTGAGCTAATATGATCGGAAAGTATGCTAAAATCTGATGGATTTAAACAGAAACGACAAACTAAAACATTTCAAACTGAGCTTCAAAACGACAAATATTCAGTGTCTAAAGTAGGTGAAAACGCTAAAATTCTTGGAAACAGAATCCATATTGCGATGTTTTTGAAGTGCAACAGGTCCGATCTACACAATCCAGGTGTCCACGCAACGGGCTCGACGCGACGGTCAATATATAGTCGGTTAATATCAAGACAAAATATTTCACGGTTACCGAAAAAGTGTAAAATTCGACTAACTTTGTATGGGATGTATATTTTAAAATAACGCAAGAAAGAACCTATTTTAACAACGGAGCGTGCGCACAAACACTCCGGTGAGCTAATATGATCGAAAAGTATGCTAAAATATGATCGATTTGAACAGAGACGACAAACTAAAACATTTCAAACTGAGCTTCAAAACGACAAATATTCAGTGTCTAAAGTAGGTGAAAACGCTAAAATTATTGCAAACAGAATCCATATTGCGATGATTTTGAAGTGCAACAGGTCCGGTCTACACAAACGAGGTGTCTACGCGCTTGACGCGACGGTCAATATAAAGTCTGTTAATATCAAGACAAAATATTGCACGGCGACCGAAAAAGTGTAAAATTCGACTAACATTGTATGGCATGTATCTTTTAAAATAACGCTAGAGAATACCTATTTCAACAGCGGTGCTTGTGCACAAACACTCCGGTGAGTTAATTTGATCGAAAAGTATGCTCAAAGATGATCGATTTGAACAGAAACGACAAACTAAAACATTTCAAACTGAGCTTCAAAACGACAAATATTCAGTGTCTAAAGTAGGTGAAAACCCTAAAATTATTGCAAACAGAATCCATATTGCGATGTTTTTGAAGTGCAACAGGTCCGATTTACACAATCGATGTGTCTACGCTATGAACTCGATGCGACGGTCAATATAAAGTCGGTTAATATCAAGACAAAATATTTCACGGTGACCGAAAAAGTGTAAAATTCGACTAACATTGTATGCCATGTATTTTTTTTAAAAACGCAGGAGAGTACCTATTAGAACAGCGGAGCGTGCGCACAAACACTCCGAGGAGCAAATATGATCGAAAAGTATGCTAAAAGATTATCGATTTGAACAGAAACGACAAACTAAAACATTTCAAACTGAGCTTTAAAACGACAAATATTCAGTGTCTAAAGAAGGTGAAAACGCTAAAATTATTGCAAACAGAATCCATATTGCAATGTTTTCGAAGTGCAACAGGTCCGATCTACACAATCGAGGTGTCTACGCAACGGCCTCAACGCGACGGTCAATATAAAGTCGGTTAATATCAAGACAAAATATTTCACGATGACCGAAAAAGTGTAAAATTCGACTAACATTCTATGGCATGTATCTTTTAAAATATCGCAAAAGAGTACCTACAAGAACAGCGGAGCGTGCGCAAAACCACTTCGATGAGCTAATATGATCGAAAAGTATGTTAAAAGATGATCGATTTAAACAGAAACGACAAACTAAAACATTACAAGCTGAGCTTTAAAACGACAAATATTCAGTGTCTAAAGTAGGTGAAAACGCTAAAATTATTGCAAACAGAATCCATATTGCGATGTTCTTGAAGTGTAACAGGTCCAATCTAAACAATCGATGTGTCTACGCTACGGGCTCGATGCGACGGTCAATATAAAGTCGGTTAATTTCAAAACAAAATATTTCACGGTAACCGAAAAAGTGTAAAATTCGACTAACTTTGTATGGGATGTATCTTTTAAAATATCGCAAAAGAGTACCTATTTCAACAGCTGAGCGTTCGCAAAACCACTTCAGTGAGCTAATATGATCGAAAAGTATGCTAAAAGATGATCGATTTGAACAGAAACGACAAACTAAAACATTTCAAACTGAGCTTTAAAACGACAAATATTCAGTGTCTAAAGTAGGTGAAAACGCTAAAATTATTGCAAACAGAATCCATATTGCGATGTTTTTATAGTGCAACAGGTACAATCTACACAATTGATGTGTCTACGCTACGGGCTCGATGCGACGGTCAAAATAAAGTCGGTTAATATTAAGACAAAATATTTCATGGTGACAGAAAAAGTGTAAAATTCGACTTATATGCGATGTATTTTTTAGAATATCGCAAAAAAGTAGCTATTTCAACAGCTAAGCGTTCGAAGAACCACTTCGGTGAGCTTATATGATCGAAAAGTATGCTAAAAGATGATCGATTTGAACAGAAACGACAAACTAAAACATTTCAAACTGAGCTTTAAAACGACAAATGTTCAGTGTCGAAAGTAGGTAAAAACGCTAAAATTATTGCAAACAGAATCCATATTGCGATGTTTTTGAAGTGCAACAGGTCCGATCTACACAAACGAGGTGTCTACGCAACGGGCTCTACGCGACGGTCAATATAAAGTCGGTTAATTTCAAAACAAAATATTTCACGGTGACCGAAAAAGTGTAAAATTCGACTAACTTTGTATGGGATGTATCTTTTAAAATATCGCAAAAGAGTACCTATTTCAACAGCTGAGCGTTCGCAGAACCACTTCGGTGAGCTAATATGATCGAAAAGTATGCTAAAAGATGATCGATTTGAACAGAAACGACAAACTAAAACATTTCAAACTGAGCTTTAAAACGACAAATATTCAGTGTCTAAAGTAGGTGAAAACGCTAAAATTATTCCAAACAGAATCTATATTGCGATGTTTTTAAAGTGCAACAGGTCCAATCTAAACAATCGATGTGTCTACGCTACGGGCTCGATGCGACGGTCAATATAAAGTCGGTTAATTTCAAAACAAAATATTTCACGGTGACCGAAAAAGTGTAAAATTCGACTAACTTTGTATGGGATGTATCTTTTAAAATATCGCAAAAGAGTACCTATTTCAACAGCTGAGCGTTCGCAAAACCACTTCAGTGAGCTAATATGATCGAAAAGTATGCTAAAAGATGATCGATTTGAACAGAAACGACAAACTAAAACATTTCAAACTGAGCTTTAAAACGACAAATATTCAGTGTCTAAAGTAGGTGAAAACGCTAAAATTATTGCAAACAGAATCCATATTGCGATGTTTTTATAGTGCAACAGGTACAATCTACACAATTGATGTGTCTACGCTACGGGCTCGATGCGACGGTCAAAATAAAGTCGGTTAATATTAAGACAAAATATTTCATGGTGACAGAAAAAGTGTAAAATTCGACTTATATGGGATGTATTTTTTAAAATATCGCAAAAAAGTAGCTATTTCAACAGCTAAGCGTTCGAAGAACCACTTCGGTGAGCTTATATGATCGAAAAGTATGCTAAAAGATGATCGATTTGAACAGAAACGACAAACTAAAACATTTCAAACTGAGCTTTAAAACGACAAATGTTCAGTGTCGAAAGTAGGTAAAAACGCTAAAATTATTGCAAACAGAATCCATATTGCGATGTTTTTGAAGTGCAACAGGTCCGATCTACACAAACGAGGTGTCTACGCAACGGGCTCTACGCGACGGTCAATATAAAGTCGGTTAATTTCAAAACAAAATATTTCACGGTGACCGAAAAAGTGTAAAATTCGACTAACTTTGTATGGGATGTATCTTTTAAAATATCGCAAAAGAGTAACTATTTCAACAGCTGAGCGTTCGCAGAACCACTTCGGTGAGCTAATATGATCGAAAAGTATGCTAAAAGATGATCGATTTGAACAGAAACGACAAACTAAAACATTTCAAACTGAGCTTTAAAACGACAAATATTCAGTGTCTAAAGTAGGTGAAAACGCCAAAATTATTGCAAACAGAATCCATATTGAGATGTTTTTGAAGTGCAACAGGTCCGATCTACACAAACGAGGTGTCTACGCAACGGGCTCGACGCGACGGTCAATATAAAATCGGTTAATATCAAGACAAAATATTTCACGGTGACCAAAAAGTGTAAAATTCGACTAACTTTGTATGGGATGTATGTTTTAAAATAACGCAGAGAGTACCTATTTCAACAGCGGAGCGTGCGCAAAAACACTCTGGTGAGCTAATATGATCGAAAAGTATGCTAAACGATGATTGATTTGAACAGAAACAACAAACTAAAACATTTCAAACTGAGCTTTAAAACGACAAATATTCAGTGTCTAAAGTAGGTGAAAACGCTACCATTATTCCAAACAGAATCCATATTGCGATGTTTTTGAAGTGCAACAGGTCCGATCTACAAAAATGAGGTGTCTACGCAACGGGCTCGACGCGACGGTCAATAAAAAGTCGGTTAATATCAAGACAAAATATTTCACGGTGACTGAAAAAGAGTAAAATTCGACTAACTTTGTATGGGATGTATCTTTTAAAATATCGCAAAAGAGTACCTACTTCAACAGCGAAGCGTATGCAGAACCAGTTCGGTGAGCTAATGTGATCGAAATGTATGCTAAAAGATGATCGATTTGATCAGAAACGACAAACTAAAACATTTCAAACTGAGCTTTAAAACGACAAATATTCAGTGTCTAAAGTAGGTGAAAACGCTAAAATTATTCCAAACAGAATCCATATTGCGATGTTTTTGAAGTGCAACAGGTCTGATCTACACAATCGAGGTGTCTACGCAATGGGCTCGACGCGACGGTCAATAAAAAGTCGGTTAATATGAAGACAAAATATTTCACGGTGATCGAAAAAGTGTAAAATTCGACTAACAATATATGGGATGTATCATTTAAAATAACGCAAAAGAGTACTAAATTCAACAGCGGAGAGTGCGCAAAACTACTATGGTGAGCTAATGTGATCGAAAAGTATGCTAAAAGATGATCTATTTGAACAGAAACGACAAACTAAAACATTTCAAACTGAGCTTTAAAACGACAAATATTCAGTGTCTAAAGTAGGTGAAAACGCTAAAATTATTGCAAACAGAATCCATATGGCGATGGTTTTAAATGCCATAGGTCCGGTCTACACAAACGATGTGTCTTCGCAACAGCATCGACGCGACGGTCAATATAAAGTCGGTTAATATCAAGAAAAAATATTTCACGGTGACCGAAAAAGAGTTAAATTCGACTAACTTTGTATGGGATGTATGTTTTAAAATAACGCAGAGAGTACCTATTTCAACAGCGGAGCGTGCGCAAAAACACTCTGGTGAGCTAATATGATCGAAAAGTATGCTAAACGATGATTGATTTGAACAGAAACAACAAACTAAAACATTTCAAACTGAGCTTTAAAACGACAAATATTCAGTGTCTAAAGTAGGTGAAAACGCTACCATTATTCCAAACAGAATCCATATTGCGATGTTTTTGAAGTGCAACAGGTCCGATCTACAAAAATGAGGTGTCTACGCAACGGGCTCGACGCGACGGTCAATAAAAAGTCGGTTAATATCAAGACAAAATATTTCACGGTGACTGAAAAAGAGTAAAATTCGACTAACTTTGTATGGGATGTATCTTTTAAAATATCGCAAAAGAGTACCTATTTCAACAGCGAAGCGTATGCAGAACCAGTTCGGTGAGCTAATGTGATCGAAATGTATGCTAAAAGATGATCGATTTGATCAGAAACGACAAACTAAAACATTTCAAACTGAGCTTTAAAACGACAAATATTCAGTGTCTAAAGTAGGTGAAAACGCCAAAATTATTGCAAACAGAATCCATATTGAGATGTTTTTGAAGTGCAACAGGTCCGATCTACACAAACGAGGTGTCTACGCAACGGGCTCGACGCGACGGTCAATATAAAATCGGTTAATATCAAGACAAAATATTTCACGGTGACCAAAAAGTGTAAAATTCGACTAACTTTGTATGGGATGTATGTTTTAAAATAACGCAGAGAGTACCTATTTCAACAGCGGAGCGTGCGCAAAAACACTCTGGTGAGCTAATATGATCGAAAAGTATGCTAAACGATGATTGATTTGAACAGAAACAACAAACTAAAACATTTCAAACTGAGCTTTAAAACGACAAATATTCAGTGTCTAAAGTAGGTGAAAACGCTACCATTATTCCAAACAGAATCCATATTGCGATGTTTTTGAAGTGCAACAGGTCCGATCTACAAAAATGAGGTGTCTACGCAACGGGCTCGACGCGACGGTCAATAAAAAGTCGGTTAATATCAAGACAAAATATTTCACGGTGACTGAAAAAGAGTAAAATTCGACTAACTTTGTATGGGATGTATCTTTTAAAATATCGCAAAAGAGTACCTACTTCAACAGCGAAGCGTATGCAGAACCAGTTCGGTGAGCTAATGTGATCGAAATGTATGCTAAAAGATGATCGATTTGATCAGAAACGACAAACTAAAACATTTCAAACTGAGCTTTAAAACGACAAATATTCAGTGTCTAAAGTAGGTGAAAACGCTAAAATTATTCCAAACAGAATCCATATTGCGATGTTTTTGAAGTGCAACAGGTCTGATCTACACAATCGAGGTGTCTACGCAACGGGCTCGACGCGACGGTCAATAAAAAGTCGGTTAATATGAAGACAAAATATTTCACGGTGATCGAAAAAGTGTAAAATTCGACTAACAATATATGGGATGTATCATTTAAAATAACGCAAAAGAGTACTAAATTCAACAGCGGAGAGTGCGCAAAACTACTTTGGTGAGCTAATGTGATCAAAAAGTATGCTAAAAGATGATCTATTTGAACAGAAACGACAAACTAAAACATTTCAAACTGAGCTTTAAAACGACAAATATTCAGTGTCTAAAGTAGGTGAAAACGCTAAAATTATTGCAAACAGAATCCATATGGCGATGGTTTTAAATGCCATAGGTCCGGTCTACACAAACGATGTGTCTTCGCAACAGCATCGACGCGACGGTCAATATAAAGTCGGTTAATATCAAGAAAAAATATTTCACGGTGACCGAAAAAGAGTTAAATTCGACTAACTTTGTATGGGATGTATCTTTTAAAATATCGCAAAAGAGTACCTATTTCAACAGGGAAGCGTATGCAGAACCACTTCGGTGAGCTAATTTGATCGAAAAGTATGCTAAAAGATGATCGATTTGAACAGAAACGACAAACTAAAACATTTCAAACTGAGCTTTAAAACGACAAATATTCAGTGTCTAAAGTAGGTGAAAACGCTAAAATTATTCCAAACAGAATCCATATTGCGATGTTTTTGAAGTGCAATAGATCCGATCTACACAAAAGAGGTGTCTACGCAACGGCCTCGACGCGACGGTCAATATAAAGTCGGTTACTATCAAGACAAAATATTTCACGGTGACCGAAAAAGTGTAAAATTCGACTAACTTTGTATGGGATGTATCTTTTAAAATAACGCAGGAAAGTACCTTCTAGAACAGCGATGCGTGCGCACAAACACTCTGGTGAGCTAGTATTATCGAAAAGTTTGCTAAAAGATGATCGATTTGAACAGAAACGACAAACTAAAACATTTCAAACTGAGCTTTAAAACGACAAATATTCAGTGACTAAAGTAGGTGAAAACGCTAAAATTATTGCAAAGAGAATCCATTTTGCGATGTTTTTGAAGTGCAACAGGTCCGATTTACACAAACGAGGTGTCTACGCAACGGCTTCGACGCGACGGTCAATATAAACTCGGTTAATATCAAGACAAAATATTTCACGGTGACCGAAAAAGTGTAAAATTAATATGTTCGAAAAGTATGTTATAAGATGATCGATTTGAACAGAAACGACAAACTAAAACATTTCAAACTGAGCTTTAAAACGACAAATATTCAGTGTCTAAAGTAGGTGAAAACGCTAAAATTATTGAAAACAGAATCCATATTGCGATGTTTTTAAAGTGCAACAGGTCTGATCTACACAAACGAGGTGTCAACGCAACAGCCTCGACGCGACGGTCAATATAAAGTCGGTTAATATCAAGACAAAATATTTCACGTTGACCGAAAAAGTGTAAAATTCGACTAACTGTGTATGGGATGTATCTTTTAAATTATCGCAAAAGAGTACCTACTAGAACAGCGGAGCGTGCGCAAAACCACTTCGGCGAGCTAATATGATCGAAAAAAACGCTAAAAGATGATCGATTTGAACAGAAACGACAAACTAAAACATTTCAAACTGAGCTTTTAAACGACAAATATTCAGTGTCTAAAGTAGGTGAAAACGCTAAAATTATTGCAAACAGAATCCATATGGCGATGGTTTTAAATGCCATAGGTCCGGTCTACACAAACGATGTGTCTTCGCAACAGCATCGACGCGACGGTCAATATAAAGTCGGTTAATATCAAGAAAAAATATTTCACGGTGACCGAAAAAGAGTTAAATTCGACTAACTTTGTATGGGATGTATCTTTTAAAATATCGCAAAAGAGTACCTACTTCAACAGGGAAGCGTATGCAGAACCACTTCGGTGAGCTAATTTGATCGAAAAGTATGCTAAAAGATGATCGATTTGAACAGAAACGACAAACTAAAACATTTCAAACTGAGCTTTAAAACGACAAATATTCAGTGTCTAAAGTAGGTGAAAACGCTAAAATTATTCCAAACAGAATCCATATTGCGATGTTTTTGAATTGCAATAGATCCGATCTACACAAAAGAGGTGTCTACGCAACGGCCTCGACGCGACGGTCAATATAAAGTCGGTTACTATCAAGACAAAATATTTCACGGTGACCGAAAAAGTGTAAAATACGACTAACTTTGTATGGGATGTATCTTTTAAAATAACGCAGGAAAGTACCTTCTAGAACAGCGATGCGTGCGCACAAACACTCTGGTGAGCTAGTATTATCGAAAAGTATGCTAAAAGATGATCGATTTGAACAGAAACGACAAACTAAAACATTTCAAACTGAGCTTTAAAACGACAAATATTCAGTGACTAAAGTAGGTGAAAACGCTAAAATTATTGCAAAGAGAATCCATTTTGCGATGTTTTTGAAGTGCAACAGGTCCGATTTACACAAACGAGGTGTCTACGCAACGGCTTCGACGCGACGGTCAATATAAACTCGGTTAATATCAAGACAAAATATTTCACGGTGACCGAAAAAGTGTAAAATTAATATGTGCGAAAAGTATGTTATAAGATGATCGATTTGAACAGAAACGACAAACTAAAACATTTCAAACTGAGCTTTAAAACGACAAATATTCAGTGTCTAAAGTAGGTGAAAACGCTAAAATTATTGAAAACAGAATCCATATTGCGATGATTTTAAAGTGCAACAGGTCTGATCTACACAAACGAGGTGTCAACGCAACAGCCTCGACGCGACGGTCAATATAAAGTCGGTTAATATCAAGACAAAATATTTCACGTTGACCGAAAAAGTGTAAAATTCGACTAACTGTGTATGGGATGTATCTTTTAAATTATCGCAAAAGAGTACCTACTAGAACAGCGGAGCGTGCGCAAAACCACTTCGGCGAGCTAATATGATCGAAAAAAACGCTAAAAGATGATCGATTTGAACAGAAACGACAAACTAAAACATTTCAAACTGAGCTTTTAAACGACAAATATTCAGTGTCTAAAGTAGGTGAAAACGCTAAAATTATTCCAAACAGAATCCATATTGCAATGTTTTTGAAGTGCAACAGGTCCGATCTTCACAAACGAGGTGTCTACGCAACGGGCTCGACGCGACGGTCAATATAAAGTCGGTTACTATCAAGACAAAATATTTCACGGTGACCGAAAAAGTGTAAAATTCGACTAACTTTGTATGGGATGTATCTTTTAAAATAACGCAGGAAAGTACCATCTAGAACAGCGATGCGTGCGCACAAACACTCTGGTGAGCTAGTATTATCGAAAAGTATGCTAAAAGATGATCGATTTGAACATAAACGACAAACTAAAACATTTCAAACTGAGCTTTAAAACGACAAATATTCAGTGACTAAAGTAGGTGAAAACGCTAAAATTATTGCAAAGAGAATCCATTTTGCGATGTTTTTGAAGTGCAACAGGTCCGATTTACACAAACGAGGTGTCTACGCAACGGCTTCGACGCGACGGTCAATATAAACTCGGTTAATATCAAGACAAAATATTTCACGGTGACCGAAAAAGTGTAAAATTAATATGTTCGAAAAGAATGTTATTAGATGATCGATTTGAACAGAAACGACAAACTAAAACATTTCAAACTGAGCTTTAAAACGACAAATATTCAGTGTCTAAAGTAGGTGAAAACGCTAAAATTATTGAAAACAGAATCCATATTGCGATGTTTTTAAAGTGCAACAGGTCTGATCTACACAAACGAGGTGTCAACGCAACAGCCTCGACGCGACGGTCAATATAAAGTCGGTTAATATCAAGACAAAATATTTCACGTTGACCGAAAAAGTGTAAAATTCGACTAACTTTGTATGGGATGTATATTGTAAAATAACGATGGAGAGTATCTTCTTCAACAGCAGATCGTACGCAGAACTACTCCATTGAGCTAATATGATCGAAAAGTATGCTAAACGATGATCGATTTGAACAGAAACGACATACTAAAACATTTCAAACTGAGCTTTAAAACGACAAATATTCAGTGTCTTAAGTAGGTGAAAAC
>CAWUPE010001282.1:0-26147 GCA_963924145.1 Pyrausta purpuralis
CTGTAGTATGCATAAAAAGTATGTATATTGATAGGTATTCAAAACTTGGCCACTGTTATAAAGTCCAATAATGGTATGGCAACCATCAAAATGGTGCACATACGTGAGCGAATAGTTTTGTAAATCCAAACCTTAATTACGTAGTTAGTGACAATAGTGATGTATCACTTGATTTTTCTAAACCAAACTTATTAGAATTTAATGAGTTCATAAAACGAGAGAGCCGATAATAAACCTAAATTTATACAATACAATAAAAATAAGATTGAATATTTAGAATACATTGAAATGCAAACAGAGTTATCAAGTAACATATTGATATTAAATGAAATTGATAATTTTCCTTTTCTTTAACAATTTACAGATACAATTTTAATATCAAATATTATTTGACGTACAAGTACCTAACAGAAATACTCAATTATTCATATATACATTATAATAAGTCATTGAACTACTTACAGCCGATGAAACTTATCATCGACTTGTGGTATTCAACACTAGTGAAAATAAACATCATCATCATCATCACCATGTTATAAGCTTTTTGAACTAAAAAGCCTAACAATCCTGGCAGGCGTGCGTATCTTCGTTTCCTTGCACGGGGCGAATGCATTATTTACAACAGCCGCCTCTCACGGCCAATGCTCAATCAATATCAGGGCTCATACTACTAAAATCACAACTTTTGAACTGGAAATTATATCGACAAACCGAAACGTTGCGGTGCCATTTCATTAAAATTAAAAATCCACAAAGTTGTGTACTCGAGGGACAACAATGTGAAAAGATATTATTTAGGTAGGTGGAACTTAAAATGTCTTTTACCTTTGACTTACAACTAACGGAAACAGACGTCAGCTCAAAACCATCACGTCAATTTTATTATTGTTTTTACAAATACAAATCCTAAATCACATAAAAGAGCCGATTTCAATTTTACCTTTATGAGTTTTTCATGTTAACTTCTAACTACTCCTTGCTGATTTCTTGATAATCTAGTCCAGAACCCCCATTTGATTGAGATTTTTCTTTAGTTTTGATTGTAATGAACCCAATATACTCTAAAATATCCTAAAGGGGTGATATTGCTACGCCACGATTTCGAATATATTATTAATCGTGAATCAATAACACAAACACAAATCGAAATGGATAATTAGTAATTTACGAGAGAATAACATGCGACGACGACAAACTAACCCCTGTAATAATGGCACCAACTTATCGCACCGTATACTGTCTATATAACTTTTACTGTATATAATTATAAAAAAACTCGTTCCTAGCGAATAAAAAATGTATAAAAATCTTAATTTTACAAAAGCAAAAGCACGCTAAACTTACACAATAATCTTTCTATATGAAGTCACGTTCGGAACCGAAATCCACATCTGAGACAATGTAAAATCAGCGATCGAACTAGGTTCGATATCACACCGTAGTAGTAGTAGTACTAAACAGAAATAAATTAAAGGCTCATCTTCCCGCCGCAAGCCGCCTACTGCTCGCCCACCGCCAGCGCCACCGCGTCCTGCGAACACGAGCCGTTAGTTAGGACTAGCGCTGTAAGTCTACCGTAACGCCTACCAAAACGCACGGAATCTTCCCAGTACTATACGGAAAACTACGGCATACGTAGCATACTACGTAGCTTTTGTAGGTAATAAATGTTACATACATACCAAGTCTCGCAATCTTTCTTAAGTTTAAAGAAAATCCTCTTTTACTTACTGTCAAAGTTTCTTTCTGTGACTGTTTGTATCAAATTTTTTTATGTTTAAAATTAATAATAATAGTCACTATTTTAGTAATGACCATGATTTATTTCAAATTCAGATTCAAGAATATTCATTTCTCACAAGAATAATTCGTGATTAGCGTTGGGTTTGTGACCGGTAATTTACTCAATTTCGAGTAAATTACCAAAAACATGTAATTTACTCGGTAAAATTACCGATGACTGGGAAAATATTCAAATGATTTTAATTAACAAAACTTAATGTATAAATATACTTAAATCCTTTACCAAATTACCATGAATAACATTTCACTCATTTTTACTGTCTTGCATAATGCATACTTCTTTACATGCCAATACGAACACGAACTTTTGAGCTGGATTCACATCACACAAAAATATATTCATTAGGTTTATTTTTGTTTTGTACTTTGTAATTTATGAGTGATATTGTGTTTGTAATATAAACATATTAATGTTTATTTTAAAAAAAAAGAGGTTATCAATTCGACCTATAAGGTATGTGATATTGTTAAAATTTTATATTGTTCGAGTGAGGTAATCAATTAAGGCTTCCAAAGTTCCAAACACGTGTTCAAAATTTCGTAAGTGTATGTGTGTTTTGATGTTTATTTCACCACGGATTTCTTGAAAACGAGAAGTCATAGCGAGATGATTATTTTTTGTTCAATCAAATATATTGCTACTTAGGGTACCTACAGTGTAAGTTCCATCAAAACCAGTAGTTTTCGTTTTATAGGTTATTAATTTAATAACTGAAAATCACGAAAAAGGGTATAATTTTTGAAAAAAAAATGCTTCCTTATCATACTGACCTAAAAGCTAAGCTTATCATTCACCTCACCATCATCTGCGTCGCCGGTTTCTTTTCTTATTTGAGATATTCAAGTATTAAAACAAACTAATGAGTTGCAGAGCGCAAGCCACAACTAATTCAACCTTCGGCATCTTCATGTACAACAAATGCTATGATTAATCTCGCGCATGTGTGAATCACGAAGCGTCTCGCACGTAGGTTTGATGACTTCCAGCCTCCCGAACAAGCCGAATTCTGAAAAGGCTACAGTACCATAGACCACATCTATTAAGGCAAATTATACAGAAGTCCGAGAAGTACGAGTATAATATGCCTCTATGTTTAGCGTTTGTGGACTATGAGAAGGCTTTTGATTCGATCAAAACTTGGGCGGTGCTTGGCCTCTTCAGTGGTGTCACATAGACGATAGGTGTTAAAGTGTCTGTATAACAACGCCACCATGGTCGGTTCGAGTACAGGAACAAAATACGAGGGCGATTCCATTGCGGAGAGGTGTAAGACAGGGAGACGTTATATCTCCGAAACTGTTTACAGCGGCATTGGAAGACGCCTTTAAGCTCCTGGAATGAGAAGGATTCGGCATCTGCGTCAATAGCGAATACATAACACGCCTCCGGTTTGCCGATGATATAGTCGTTGTGGCAAAGACGCTGAATGATCTTGGCACTATGCTCGACCAAGTATCCCAACAGGTGTGTCTTTAAAAAAAAGTCAAGTTCCCGTGTATACCTACTCCAGTATCCGTTGGAAACTCAACTCTTGAAGTTGTCGACGAGTACGTCTACCTTAGATGAAAGATCCAATTAGATAGGTCAACTTGGGAAAGAGGTCAATTGACGAATCCAACTCGGCTAGGCAGCGGTTCGGGAAACTGCATAAGAGCGTCCTCTCGTGTCAATTACCTCAGTGTCTGAAGACGAAAGTTTTCAACCAGTGTATGTCACCAGTGAAGACATTATCATTATCATTTATTTATTGCAAGAAATACACAGTAGATAGATCATTAATTACAAAATTAATATAACCTACTACATGTGCACACCCGGTAGGGTACAGCAAAGTAAAAACATTTTTTTAAGTAAATTGTGGAGTACCTAATCATATAACATTTGGAACAGATTGTTCTATACTATACCTACATATTGATGTTAATTTATAACTACTGTATATACATTTAAGAATGAAATAACATTCTACATATTGTGTAGTATTGCACAAACAATAAAAAAAATATAATAATTAAACATTAACAACAAGCTTCAGTAAGTAAACTAAACTACATACGAATCCGTTACGTGGTCTCTAACTATGGGCCTCATAAAGAAGCTTAAAATCACACAACGAGCAATGAGTGGGCTATGCTCGGTGATCGAATCAGAAGCGAGGAGATACGTAGAAGAACTAAGGTTACGGACATATCCCTACGAATCAGTAAGCTCTAGTGGCAGTGGGCACTTTGGCAGGGCACATAGCAGGGAACTGATGGCCGCTGGGGCAGAAAAGTTCTAGATTAGAAACCCTTCGACCAAAAGCGCAGCGTGGGATGTCCACCGACAAGATGGACAGACGACCTTGTAAAGATCTCAGGATCAAACTGGATGCAGACCGCTCACAACCGGTCGCTGTGGAAAGCCGTGGGGGTGGCATATGTTCAGCAGTGGACGTCTTTTGGCTGATAATGATGATGATGATGTGTGAACATCAATGTGAACAGCAAGCTCGCGTCAGCTCTCGTGCACGAATATTTCCTCGAACGTTTCGTCAATAACCAGACGAGAAGCGAGCGGGAATTTTAAATGCCATTTAATAATTTACGCAACGCGCACGAATATTTGTTTTCTGTTTTATATGGTGACCCAAGTAACGTAAAAAATAATCAATTTTTGAAGTGTTTTCTACCATCAACACCGCCAACAACCGTTTGGATTAAAGCTTTATTCATGCACAAATTATAAAATAAATAAATTAATATAGCAACTGAATATTTTACGGTCTATTTGGTAAATTACGAGTATTTTACCATTTTTACCATAAATTACCGTATTTTTCATTTACTTACCATTTTGTTTTTTTACCTGCCCAACTCTATTCGTGATACATTAAAATAAAATCTACGAAAGCTACCGCACCTTATGGGAGGATTCCAAAGTCTACCGGAATGCTACTGCATACTTAGGTAGTAAACATTGGGCTTACAACTCTAGTTAGGACAGAATTTTATTTTAAAGTAACGGAAAATTCGAATCGAATACACGAAACTGCGGATTGAGTGTGAGGAGATATTTTTTAATTTGACCTATACACATTATAATACGATTAGCGGTACCCTGCGACTACGTCCGCGCGTTTTGAGTTTGTTCCCTTGCCTCCCGTCGCAGCGTAATGTTTAACAGCCTAAAGCCTTCCTCGATAAACAGGCTATCCAACACAAATAAATAATAATAATTTTAGAAATAGGTCCTGTAGTTCCCGGGATTAGTGCGTTCAAATAAACAAACTCTTCAGGTTTATATTATCAGTACAGGTTTATACTTTTAATAATACATACCGTCTCAGCTTTTAGCTCGGGAACGACGGGAACTTCTGGGATCAAATCCGCTATTTTGTCTGATACTGGCAGAGGTTCCTAAAATGAGAACAGATTAGTTATTACATTTTGTTTTCTTGCGTTTAAATTTGTCTACTCTTCAATGATAAAAATGTTAAAAACTACTAGTGGTACGAGTTCAAATAAATCATAGTTTACCATTTAAAATGTACAAACAACTTTTACAGGATTCCTGCTGCTGTGCCAAGTAGATATTTTTATATAAGTAAATTAATTTACAACTACTGATATAGTTTAATTGTATTCTCAATATTCCGAGAAGTCAAAATATTTATTTACAAGCAGGACACACTAAGTCCGTTTTTCTTTGCTAGTCCTCTTTTTATAACTTTTAAAATAATATCAGTGAATAAAAATTTTCAATGATAATTGCCTATGTAGATTTTAAGTTTTGTATTTATATTATTTTAAAATAGTCATTTTGTGAAAAAGAAATGATTGTTTAAATTATTCGACTAGCAAAGAAATATAGACTCTATAGAGGTCAACCCTAATTCAAAAAATCTCTATAGCAACTTTACTCAATGTTTCTAATTATAATAATCTAATTAAAGTGATTTAGCATCTCTACTTAAAGAACATAATATCAGTGCATATTGAACAATATAGATACACACGTCGAAAAAAAGTTTGTGATCAGTAGACTAAGGAATTATAATACAAAATAATATTGGTTATTTTTTTATATATATGGGTTCGCTCTTGTCTATAGACTACACCAGACGAGGAGATAGAGGCGACGATGAGGTGAGCTCACCCATAAGAAGCCTGTTCACTGTTTTTGTTTTTTTAAAAATAACAAGGTTGTAGACTGTTGGAAACACAGATGCGGGCAGAAAGTTTCACACTTTTGCTGTGCGCATTATGAAAGTTGATGAGAAGAGCGTCTTTAAATATAAAAACCCGTCGCGTATTGTAATCGTAAAAAAAAGATTTTTCAAAGTAATAGCAAACTTTTTTGATGTGTGCACATTCGAAAGGACGGATTAAAATCACACGGTAGAAACAGACAGCGTCGTTAGCACCGAAGCGGTCACATACTCAACATGCTATGTTAATTTCGACAGATCACGTCTACAGAAAACGAATCAAGCTCCTCGGGGACGGGACGGAAAACTCCGGACCCTCCGGCTGCGATGCGATCAAAAAGTTTATTTGCATCGCAATCAAGCACACTGGAAAGTCCTCCGGTTATCGACGTCCGCGCATGCTGCGGAGGTGTAGGGGGAGAGCGAGGCGGTTAGGGGACAACGCTCGCTAGGTTACTGACTATCCACTACATGCGGCTGCCCGCGCGGTACCTGGACGGGCGAGGCCGGCGCGACGACAGCCTCCGCGACCGCGCGAGGCGACGACGCCGCGCTCCCGTTGCACTCGACGCCTTCGAGCGCGATATCCTTTATCTTGTTCCGGATGTTCTCGGTCGCCGTGTCTCCGTCGCCGTTCGTCTGGATCGCGTCCGAGCGGTCCTCCTCGCCGGTCCCGTTCGAGTCGACCGTCGCGGGTGCCTCCGCGCGCTCGGCGGGGGTCTCGTCGGTCGGCGAGGGCGGGGGCGGCAGCTCCTCGACGGGGGCCGGCTCCGGTGACGCCGTTTCGGAAACAGAGTCCGACGCGGGGGGGAGCGGGAAATCCGAGTTGTCCGAGACTTCGACGTCCCGGGCGTTGTTATCAGTCGCCTCGGACGTGTTCTCCCCGGTTTCGGAGTCGTCGATTATCTCTTCGACGTCGACGCGGTCCGCGGTGCCGATGTCCGTTTGCTGCTCGACGACGACGTCGCATTCGTTATTCGATTTCGTTAGAGGTACCTCCTCTTCGGTGGGCACCGCCGGTCCCTCCACTCTGTGCGTCGTGTCGTCGTTAGATATAGGATCTGGCCCCTTTTCTGTGTCCACAACTCGTTCGATCGGTTCGATCGCGGAGACCGCTTTGGAGCTACTCACGGAATTAGTAAGATCGGCTTGGATTTCGGTGGTGTTTTCAATAAGCGTGTCTGGTTTAGTATCTGGGACCGAAGGCGGTGTATGTGTTGCGATTTCGGTGTTGTTAGCTAGCGAAGCGGCTGTCGAGTCCGGTGCCATGGTGGTGGCTGCGAAACTCGCCACTGAAGAGGGAGGAGGGTTTGCGGGGAGCGGTGGAGGCGTGGACTCTATCAAAGGCATTTGTTCAACACAAACCTCTTTCTGGACAGGAATTTCAACGGCCGGAACGGGTTCCGTGGGTTCGGCGGCGGTTTCGGGTTGTTTTTCTTCGACCTTTGGTACTTCCAACGGCTCGGTTTTGGTTTCTTCTAGAGATAGGCCGTTGACGGGCAACTGCTCGGGCTCCGGCACCGGTTCGGGGAGGGGCTCCGACTCAGTTTTGTCGGACTCAGGGCTCGCGACGGGGGCCGTCTCTTCGGCTTTAGGTATTTCTACCTTCGGTGACTCGGGCGTGTTGCTTCCGTTTGAGATCGGTTCAGTAACAGGTGTCTCGGGTGTTTTCTCTTCCTTGGTTTCATTTTCGGGTTTTACTTCCGCGACTTCTTTCGCCACCTCGGGTACAACTTCGGCCGCCTATGAACAAAATGAATTTGTTAAATAACGACCATTTAAATTTCTGCTAGAGAAAACCTAAATTCACTTAGCAATACTGAGCCGTAAATTTAAAAGCACTAGTACCTTATCATCGGCCATGGTAGAAAAAATCTAGTTGTCTAACGTAGGGCGGCGTTCGTAAGACTGAAGGGGAATTGACGTACATATTACAATATATACTGCATTTTTTGTAACGGAAGGTTGGGCATCATTTTTAGATAATCTGTTACCCTTCAATGCTCATGATCGCAGACATATTATGTTGCAAACGATTGTAAATAGGGTTGACAATCTATTATGAGAAATGCATGACTTTCTTAATAACTGTATTTTAAAAACTGTTCTTTCACAGAATGTACAAAACTTTGTTGCATATCGGCGACTACTAGACATTAATTGCTTTTTCTCCCATTTATATTTTGACTGTATGAGATTTACGGTATCTAATTGCTTAGTAGCAATGATGACAGCTGCAAGCCTCTTTTTAAAAAAAATATGATGCTTCCTTTGCCTTCTATGTACGTAAGACATGTGTCTGTGATGGCCCATCCTAATATATTGGAAAAAAATAATTACCCGATGTACCACCCTCATTGTTACAAGCAAATATATGAGACAAATGTATTTAATATAGGTATTATGTTGTACAATAGTCTTCCACATAATATTAAATTGATTGACAACCAAAAACTTTTTAATACAGATTTACTAACTGGCTATTACAACACTGTTTCTATAATATTAAGGAATTTCTTGACATTACATTAATACAACTAAATTAAAATATTATTGTACATGTCTAAATGATAATTGTGTCATTTGACATATCAACATTATATTATTTAGAGCAATTTACATGAAATTAATGTAAAATAATATTTTCATTTAGTTTTGAGTGAAACTAACTGTAATGAATATTTTCATGCTATTTTTTGGCTGAATTGCACTGAACGAATTTTAGTTTAGTGACTACCTTGACATGTACTGTATTCTTGCAAATAAATGAAGATTATGATTATAGCAACCTTATTCCAAACCCTATTCTTATTATTTTGCTTTGTGGAAATTTGATACTGCTTTTCTTTTCTGCTTAACAAGACATTTTGCAATTTGTAAGATAAGAATTGCATTAGTTCTAATTGACGACCCGTCTGGTGTAGTGGTCGAGAAATCGCCTACTACGCAGCGGGTGCGGGTTCGATCCCCGCAAAATACAAACATTTGTGTGCATGAACATGTCTGTTTGTACTGGTCTGGGTGTTTTCTATGTATATCATGTATGTATTTACAAAAAAATATATTTAAGTATTATATCCGTTGTCTGGCACCCATAACACAAGCTTTGAGTAGCTTACTTTGGGGCTAGATGGCGATGTGTGGGAATGTCCAAAGGATATTTATTTATTTATTATTTATTTTAATTAATAGTAGATTCATAAAAGGCAAGGACCATTCTTGGCTAAGCCACAGACAGCAATGGCACATATCCCTGAATTATAAATGGCTTTTTATCTAGCTATAACTTTTTATGGGGAATTAAGCATGACTTATTGTTCTCTTATTGGTATTCACAGCTACATATACGGGCCAAATCTTCAATGGAAAGTGGTGAATTGCCTATAGAAATAAGCAAAATTTCAGACAAGTACAAATTACCATTAATACTTCTACAATAGTAGAAATTATTTTAGAAAATCTTGGAACTAGCGATTTCATTTGTCAACCAACCACAGGACTGTGGTAAACAATAAAACGATACCAGCGCACAAGGACGTGTCTTTGTTTACTGATGCAGAAAGGTACGCCTCGAGTATTTTAGTTGTCTGTGATGTGATGTAGTAGGAATACCATTCTTTGTTTAATTTAATGTTTTTCACAATATACAGAAATTATACATTTACGAGTACATCTTGCAAACTGCCCAGTAGTTTGTCGGGAGTCTACCTACCGGATCTCATTTTGTTTTCTCCTAATAATCATGCATTTATGTATGTTACATTACAGTGCACCACTTGTGTACAAATATTCTTCACTCAATACCTACAGTATAAACAGGAAAATTGGAGTAAATACTACAAGATACGAATATCAAACAAGATAGAAAAAGCCACTACGGACTAAGAGCAACTTAAAAGCAGGTAATAATAATAAAACTCTTGGCCTGGACCGCATTTTGAACCTGAGACATTACTGACAACGATACTGATCACTAGACCAACGAGGCACAATATTTTATATTATACGTATGCATATACAACTACCAGACAGGAATTAACGGTAAATGAATAACGATGGCAGCCAGTCAGCGATGATGACTCATCCGATACGATACAATGGCATGACATACCTAGTACTACCTCATGACCTCTAAAGTCAATTTCCCGCTCCAAAAATGATGTATAGAGATACGCAAGCGACTTTTATATTTTCTCTTGGTAAAAGTCTTTGTTAGAAAAATAAGTTTTGGCCTTCTTATAGAATTGAGCAGGCAGTAGTCACAAACAATATGAGGCACACGGTCGGATGAAGGCATCGGACGAGTGTAGGTAATTCGCATCGGCAATAAATAACGGTGGCGATATCAAGCAGCGCCCTGCTCGCGACCGCGCTATCATATAATAAGTTATGCGAGCTACTATCGCCAGTTGAACGCCCTGTCCTGTCTTGGCACCGTTTATACGATCCAACATCAACAGAGTTATCACTATTGTTCCATTTTGTATTTGCAAAGAGCACTAAATCTTATTCCTTCTTCTTAGATCTGCTTTTTCTGAATATTCTGTTGTCACCAATACATAATTGTTGTTACATTGACTTTCTCTTTTCATTTTATATTCAGAGAAAAAAAGTCTACACTACCAGCATAAAAATCAGTCTTCAACAATTCTCTAGTAAAAGAATCGAGTGTTGTTTGAATTTATTTTATTGTTTTGTATAAGTAAATTGCGAGACAGTTAAATTTAAGTAAACCATAACTTTTTGCTACTAAACCCAGTATTTTTTTCTAAGTTACAGTTTAAGATAATACACTTGGGATGTTGTGGTGAGTAATCAATCAGTGCAGCGTGACTAATTGTGGGGAGAATCAGACTTCAAACAACTTATTTATAATGCAGTATAACGCATTACTCACACCAAACAAACAATAACAAGAGCAATCTGGTGAGATGAGAAATCATGTGCGGCTACAACAAATTAAACATTGGAATAGATATAACAAAGAATGTCGAAAATTTCTTAATCTTGAAAACTACATGATTCCCGAGAGACATAGGCTATCTTAAGTCCATTTTTTGTGAAAGTATAATTTTCATATTTAAAATAATTATTTTAGTAATTAAAATAAATAACTATTTGATTCAAAATAATATCAGTGTTCAACGATGCATTATCTATTTAGGTTATGAGGTTCGTGTTTATTTTATTATAAAACTAGCAAACCCAGCGAACTCCGTTTCGCCACCAGATGGCTTCGTTTTAAGTAACATTTCGTTTGGCGATTAAAAGAAGATTTTTTTTTGTTTTATATTTGAATTTTCTTTGCTATAAACCTCACGGAGCCCGAGACCTTTCCAACGAATGCAAAACCGTGGAAATCGGTTCGTGCGTTCTGGAGTTATAACGTCAGGAAGGAAAACCCGACTTATTTTTATATAGTAGATGAAAATTGGCTGGTCAAATTAGTATTTTTAAACCTTGTAGAGCGAATTTCAACGACCAAGAGTTTTAACTTTGTTGGAGTAGTTATGAGGATATTTTTGGTTCTTAATCATCAGAATTATGCGTTTTAGCAACATAAGACCTTCTACAAAATGAAATCTGCTAAAATTTGGTACTAGTTTAACACTTTTAGAGGCACTAAACGGCTATAGCTGGAAAACAATAAAAGTTCTGTTATATCTGGCATAAAAGTCCCAAAGTTATCAACTCGACGACATGTATTATGTGACATCTTGGCAATTGGATAATATTTCAGTATGTTGAGCTAAAGCTTCCAAAAACGTTGTGATAAATTTCGTTAGTGTATGTTTGATATTCGTATATTTGTGTATTTTTATTGTTTTTCGCGGATATCATAATGCATTGAAGCATATACCAATTAAGGTATCGGTTCAGTCGTTTTAAGATATGTGCAAACCACTCCATAAAAAGGCTTATAACACTCCAACCAAATGAGTTCTTTTTTCCTAAACAGAAGACAATGGTGTTGTAACAGGCTTTTTATCGAGTTTTGAAGGCAGTTTTAAAGTTTGATTTGAAGTTTTGAACATATGTTTTTCATTCCATAGCATTTCTTTTTGCCCATATCTCTTGTCTCTAAACCTACTGAACCGATTTTGATAATACTGATATACCCATAAATTTGTGGTCATTTTTAGGGTTCCGTAGCCGAATGGCAAAAAACGGAACCCTTATAGTTTCGTCAAGTCTGTCTGTCTGTCTGTCCGTCCGTATGTCACAGCCATTTTATTCTGTAACTATAAGCACCACACTGTTGAAATTTGATAGGAAGATGTATCCTGTTAACCGCTTTACGATTCTCATACAAAAATAAAAAAATATGACATTTAATGGGGGGCTCCCATACATAAAACTAAAACCAAAAAAACTTTTTTTGTCAAACCTATTCGTGTGGGGTGTCTATAGATAGGTCTTAAAATGACACCGAGGTTCCTAAAACCATTTTCTTTTAAAGTCTAACGTTTCATAGCTAGACGCTTCCAAAGTGGTAAAATGGGCTTCCCCCCCCATCTAACTTCTAAACTAAGCGAGTGTAAATTTTGAAAAAAATATGTATTGTAGATCTTAACAAATACTTTCAACGAAAATTGGTTCGGACGGAATCGAACGAGAAGTTTTTGAGATATAGCACATTTTCAACAACCGCAAACATAACTTTGTACTTCATACAAACACTATGAAAAACAAAGTTATATTTGCTGTACACAAAATATTGTGGATTTTACTAAGTGGAAATAAGTGGATTCCCAAATTCAGTTAAAGTTGGCACGGAACCCTCAGTGCGCGAGTCCGACTCGCACTTGGCCGATTTTTATTTACATAATACGATATTAGTAGGTGTAATTTTGATAGTAATAAATTTTATCCTTTTTGAGATAATCGAATTCGAGTTCCAGCGTAATTGGTGGCCCGGTTTATTTGCTGTCCAGTGTAGGTTCTATATTATGTCTAACTAATCGCGGTATTCTCTTCGTTTGTGAGAGACATTTTAAAGCTTCTGAGAAGGCACTTAATTAGTGTCATGGTATTTTTCTCACACAGCGGATCGTCAAAAGGAAGCGGTGTCCTTCCTTGTTATTGGAGTGCAGTATTCAAGCATTCGTATTATGAAAATACGACAGATGAGCCGAGCCGACGACGCGACGCGCCGGGCCGGTCGCCGCGCCGTGGCATTTAGTAAACATATCGAGCCCATGCGCTTGCGCACTGCTCATCGGGTTACCTTTGCGCGGTTTTGATTCGAATAAGCTGCAAACAACACTGCATTGTTCATCCGATACGTCATTGATATAACATGCTGTGAATGAACATTCCAGATTATAACGATTCATCAGTATGATATTGTAGGTTTTTTTTTTCATTTATACAGGAAAGCAACGGCGACACTATATATATTTTTATTCTGTTTTTTAAAAACTTGTAGATACAGCTAATTAATTTTAGATTTCCATAAGTATTCATATTATGTTGAAGTAAGAAAACTAATTGCACTAAAATCAAAGTACAGGAATAAAGATAAAGTATGTGTATAAATATTTACATAATAATGAGATATTGCTACAACTATCCTTATGTCACTTATCTTTATAAATTTGTTTATGTTTGTATTAAATATTTTAATGCATATAATGGTTGTATTTATGACATCGTCGTAAAAATATTACCGTTATTGGGATTTATATTAAATAAGTAAATATCAATCATTCACCACAAACAAACTCCTTGTAAATCGCAAACTGAAAGCGATCGTGTCCTTAGAATAATACACATCAGTTACGTATCAGTAATGATATCGGTTCGTAAATATTGGCTAAATACATACAACCATGATGGTCAGCAATTATAACACGCACGCGAGGCTAAGGAGCAGGGTTGCGGCGGGAGAAGCGGTTTGGCGACCTCCTACGTATTATATTGGCCGGAGCGAATGATAGGGATCCGGACCCACCGCCTACGACGAATAGCGTCGCGAAACCTGCTACAAACTACAAAACTAACTTTATTTTGCAGTTTAAAACTTGCCCCGAATATAATAACCCACCAGTTTGGCGAGTCCAAACGATTTAAACAGCTCAAACATGTTCTAGTTCTGTTTTCAGTAAGTATTAATTGGAAAGAATATGACGTGTTCTTCTCATTGTATGTGAGCATATGACACGTTCAGCTACATGTTTAAGGCTGACGATGTTAAGTACATAGTCAGGTCGAACAAATACAAAATACGATGGAAAAACATTAAAACATCAACAATGCGATGTAAATTTACTGCCGGAAGAACACTACCGGGACTCCTCGTTACGAACGAATAACCAAGTATTATAATAGCATTAATAGAGGAACTTGCTAATGATTGCGTATTTTGTATTATTTGTGTCTACATAACGAAACGTAGCAAATTAAACATCTTTAATCGATTTCGAACAACGGTTTGAGAGCGCAGACCTAGATTTTGTGACTAACCTACTCGTATATTTTAACTAAATAATACCGTTTAACGTTTCCATGTCAATGAATATTAATCTGTTTTTACTACATAATGGGAGGACATGTTTGTTCGAGATAAAGCTAATGACCGCGCGTGAACGGGACCAGGCAGCTCGCGGCGCCCAAACAAACAGCAAACACTCATCAACATCTGCGGCGGCGCGATGCGAACTATTAACCGGAGGCTTCAAATTGAAACTTCCAATCCATAAATACCACGTAAATAAATACTAATAGGGAGGATGTCACGGTTTTTATAGATAAGCGATTCATTGTTCTATCGAGTAAGTTAAGACCACAAAAACATTAGCTGCGACTGTTAATTTTTAGGTCTATCTTAGATTATCCTGAGGTCCCATTTTAAGTTTGTACGGACAACAGCACGTCAAGGTAAACACTGCGGTATCTTATTCAGTTGTAATAAGGGACAGTTTACAACAAAAGTGTGTAACCCGATGTGCTGGCGACTGTGCACTGATACTAACGATTCAAGGGAGAGTCGTCTTTATGTAATCAAGGCATCATGTAACGAAATTATAAGAGAAAGAAGACTAGTATAGGTAATCCTAAATTGAAAAAGTGATATTAAGTATTTTTTAGGTAATGAAATAATATAATTCATGCGATACAGAACATGGTGAAAAACCTCTTTCTTATATCAGCAGCATATTACTGACTAATATGCCATGACATGTCATGGAATTGAAAGTTACGCACACTACCGTGCGAGAAAGATACAAGATGCCTTCACGAGTCGTCAATGAACTAAGTGTCGCGATATCGCCCCGTCAACAATGGCGGCTCACGTTTGGCTAGCACGGATATACCACCACTTTGAATTATAATGCGCATTGTTACTCGCCCGCGCCGGCTCGGGTGCAATGCACTACGACGCAATACTAACTTGTCATAGAAATCGGTAGATAGTTTCCAGTCGGATGAGTTCGAGCTACAAGGTCACAGTAGCTTAATTATTCTAAGACAAAATAATTCATCGATATCGATTACCATGAGAAAAAAGAGATTTCTTAATTCAAAATCATATTTCATAAGTTCAAATTAGGCATATTTTGAAAATGTGTTAAATAATATTTGGGCTACGTGTAAATAAAACGTAAGCATGTGCTCTGCGTGGGCGCTGCGTAGTACTCATTTTGATAACACGTGTTGTGTACGAGTTCTCATAGCTTTAAACTTTCGCACAACTAAGGCCAATGACTTTATTGTGTCACAAAAAGTATTTATAGCTTGATGTCTCCCGTACGGCACGGATGAGACCAATGATAGTACAATTTTGTCTGATAACCTGGCGAGGCACGATGCGGCGAAATTCTTATACTACTAATAATAGTGGTACTAATATTTTGATCGAGTGAATCAATCCTTATTTTCATTATCAACGTGTCGGTAATTTTTATCAGTAATTTACTTGCTTGAAGAATCTTTTATGAGAAATACAATAAGACAGTGATTCTTCTAGTAAAAGTTTTTCAACAGTGAATAATGATTATTAAAAGTGTGACGGATACGAAATATGACATACCTCCTCTGGCACTTTTTCTGGTTCACCGTTTGTCTTAGGCTCCTCTTCCTTTTGTTTCTTTTCCTGTTTCGGTTTGTCTTTTCTGCTGAAGCTGATCGACCTCAGTGACCATTTCTTCTTAACCTGACGAAAAAATGATTTGATGATATTAAATCACCTTTATTTTACAAAGATAAAAAAGGATAAATCTTAAGTGTTTTTTTTTTATATTTATTAGTAGTTTTTTTTACCCTAACTAAATGACTGAATGACTGAAATTGTTCAACTTTAGGTCAGCGTTTTGTATTTTTATACACTAGTATAGCAAGAAGGTTGAAAAAAGCCGTATTGAGTTCAGTGAAACTGTGAATTACGGTTAATTTCCGAAAAGGTTAGCTTTATTCTTTCATTCCAATGCACACACCAAGCTGCTAAGACAATGGACAATAGAACGTACCTTTTCTTTTTTTGGCTTTTTCCCGTCTTCGGCGTGGGTGCAGAATCTCCATTTTCTGTTTTCTGTTCCTCGGCGTCGCCGTTGGTCACAGGGGTATCAGCCTTTTCTTTTTCAGATTCTTCTTGTTTTCCTTCCTTTTCAGTGGTTGCATCTTTTTCATTTTCAGGTGTGCCACTATCCAGTTGTTTCTCTTTGTCCTTAAATGACCATAAAGTTATGTGTTACATTCTCTAACATTCAAGGGACTTTTTTACATTCATAAATTATGATTAAAGAATTAAGGCACAATGTGTTGTTTTGGTAATAATGAGGCCAATTTTGGCAACGATATTTTTTATACAAAATTAACATTATATTTATATGAAAGCGACGCTGTACTTTTAATTGCTACATCAAGGCGTATTTCCAGGAGCGCCTGGTTAACACGCATTGCTAACTGGCTGCTATATTTCAATTAGTTTGACAACTTGATTAGTCAGACAACATAATTCTTACGATAATTGGTCGAAACTTCGAATATAGTTTCTAAAGAGAACAATAGTAAGGTCTTTTGTCCGATCGTCTGAGAAACCTTATCTAGAAAGGAAGTCGTGGGACGCATGTCTGGGTCTGGATAGTGTAGCGTACGAAGCTTAATCATGACTTTGGTACTATTGATTTTGAACCTTTTTGGCGATAACACAAGAATGTAATCTTATGGTATCTCTATAAACAGATAGACTAATGACATGCGACATAATGGTATGTTTACAAATAGGTCAAAAGCTGTGTTGGCGTTTATTAAAAATATCATTAATTAACTTAATGATAATTATCACAAATAAACAAACAGGCATACTTAACGAAAAAACCGGCAAGTACAAGATTGACTCGCCCACCCGAAAATTCCGTGCAACAAACTTATAATGTATATAATATAATGTTCTTTAAAGTTAACTGTTTTCGAAAAATTTTCTTTACCTGTGCTGTAAGAAATTGCTTCATACCAAATTATAAGATACTTGGGAATGTCGAAAATTTGCGGTTTGCGACATAAAAGGCTGTCTCTTTTGATTGCATTGGTTAAGAGATTTGTTTATTTTCACAACCACGCGTTTTGGAAACGCGCGACTGCATTGTGACTCAAGCAATGAACATATTAATTTGGCATCGATGCTGGTCGCGCGTTAGTATCGATGCAGTCGCCAATATACAGTACATAATCTGTCAATCTGCAGCTTCTGCATCGCGACTGCATCGATGCTGCATCGCTTCTCAGTCGCAGTGTGCAAAAAGACTATAGTGTTCCGATTTTTCTTTTCGAGGTGCGGAATCCTAAAAGCAATGGTAATGTGCCTGACATATGAAAGGATAATAAGTAAAAGCAGCGTTGAAAGGATAATAAGTAAAAGCAGCGTTACTGTTTGCTCGTGGATGTGTGCGTCGCCGTTGAGCTGTGGCTTGAGCGCGTCGGCGTCGGCGAGCGGTTCGACGCGTCCCTCGCCGCCCGCGCCCGCCGCTGCCACCTCGCCGCCCTCCGCCTCCTTGCCGCTGATGTCCACCGAGCGCTTGCTCTGCTTAGCACCCATGCTTGTTCGCTACCTGATACAAAACACACAACTTTATCTTTAGGCAGCACACGAGAACCAACGGCACCAGACGGCGTACCTCACACTCGGGAAGTTTCCGTGATTCCGGGATATCCTCAAAAGAGTTTGCATTTGTATTTACCAGAGCGAAATTTCATCTATTACTTGCATGTTGAGTCACGCATTAAAAACTGAGATAGTAACTTAAAATTACTTGGAAATTGACGCGTAAGTCAATCCCTGTATTTTGCGGAATTGAGTAGATAAACAACTGGAGACAAACATGAGGATGCCGAACATGCATGCTCTTTTGTTGAAATGCTAAACTAAAAAGATCTGAGAAAATACATGATTAAAGGGATGATTTCAGGTCAAAAGCGCAAGCGCACATCTTAAGGATATGTTATAATGGGAAACGGAAAATTTCTACAAAAAAAAAATAGATTTGACAAACAAACCCAGCAATATCACAAAACCATCACGTAAATATTCACAAGTAATTCGACGATGCATATGCAACTTATTTCGATAGCTGCGTAAAGAGTTCAGTTGGTCAAGTTAAAAATAATGTATTCAGCTACGAGGAACAGATTTGGAATACAAAGCATGACAGTGGGTCAGGGTACTGGGAATGCGCTTGAAATAAATGTTAACTGACGACCAAAATAGTATCTCTCGGCGACAGTGCACCGGCGATGCAACGCACCCGGCGACACTGCGCCGATAAACAAAGCGAGCCAACCGAATGACTTCAGTCATCATAACAAGCTTAGCCGTATAATGGATGTTAATCAAGACAGAAAGAACTCCTGCGACAAATGAAATACATAATCATTCAAATTATTGAAAACGGGTTAGATCAAGAAATATTTTAACAAAAAAAAAACCTATGTACGCACACCAAATCACATTTATATGAGGTAGCAACGACTTCACCGATATCATTAATCATTTTAAAAAGGTCCTTTCAAGAAGGTTAATATGAATAGACAAGTTGAGAAATTAAGGGAGCGAAACTTTGAGAAATCACCGAAAACAAGATAAATTAAATTCAATCATTAACTGAAACAACGTCGCGAAAAACCACTACTTTGGGATTATGAACAAACACTTTCAAGTCAAATATGTTTAAAATTTTAAAAAATAACACTGTATCCAAAAAGGGGCAAAAACACGGTAGACGAAGAAAGTAAATAAATTCTTACAGTACTAGTGATCCAAGTAAAACGTAACCACGCCACTGTCACACAGTTTGAAATGAAACTGAGAGTGTAAGTAGCGTGCAGAGTTATCATTGGTCATTAGCAACGGAACGAATTCCTAGCGCATCGTCGCATTTATCGTCCACTATCCCATTGTACTCTAATAAACACCACAAATGACAGTGGCATTAGTCATCACCAGGATCAAACCTTATCTGTTCGTATCTACACTTATACTTCACTTTCAGACAAAAATACCACTCAAGGGTCGCATTAACGAGCAAGCCAATTATGCTTTAAGCGACTTAAATGTAAAATGTACTCTGATGTTTAACAGTGTATTATGTTTACAGTTCTTATAGAAAATAGCCATTGGTAGGCCGTCTAACTAAACGACTTGTAAGCAAAGGCCTCAGTACAATATTTTTTTGGAATATATTACGGAAAACACTGTTTTATCGATAACCAGTAGACCTGGCCAATTGATACCCCTCGGCTTCGTCCAGCCCTGCCCCTTTTTTATAGCATTCTGTTATTTAGGGGCCAAGACGAATTAAACAAAAAACAAAAAAAAAAAAACGGTCCCTAGCACTATTTTGTTATAATAAGTATACGCGTGTAACAACTACCTTGTATAGATGCTCTGACAAAAATGTATGTGTGATTGCTATGAAAAACAAAACAAAAGAAACTTGAAACATACTCTCTATTAGTATGTTCTACCGAGGCAGCACCATCACGTTGAGTGAGCAACATTCATTTAGGGTGAGTGACCTGTTTCATGCCCCTCTTTTTTTTTTTTTGGGCTCAGGCACTCAACCTGAACGTATTATTGTGATTGTCACCAGCAGCAGCACGAGCGCATATCATGGTTTGAGTTGTTTTGCCAGTACATAACTTAAAACAGTAGAAGACCTTAAACTTGTCCTCGACGACGAAGGTGCGCCATCGCCAACTTTCCGGAATACAGGGTCTTATTAGAAATTTGGTTTTGTGTTGATACGGAACGCTAGAAATCGAACAACCAATTCTTAGGTGCGTGATATACCTGTGCAGCTCACAGTGAAATAGTTTAAATGAATAATTACCCAAAACTCAAAACGCAGGAGAAAAGGAAGCATAAGCATACAGCTCAAGTCCGTTTTTCTTTGCTAGTCAAATATTGTAAACAATCTTGACATTCCTTTTTCATGAAATGATTTATTTTAAAACAAGATAACACAACTCACAACCTACAAGGTAATTCATCTTTGAACATTAAGATCGTTTAAATCAAATAGTCAATTAATTTTATTCACTAGTATTATAATAAGTGTTTTAAAAAGATTGCGATATATTATATTCGTCAAACAAAGAAAAACGGACTTTACACATTCACGATAGGATGTAGGAGAGGAAGAGAATGAATACAGACAAAACTAAAATGTGCACTAAATACGAGCAAAAAATATATAGCGCGGATATTATGTCTGAGGTGTTACAACTTACAGTTAAACATGTTTAGAGTAACAATACAATATTCTCTGTCTAGTAAGTAGAAAATCGATAGGTATCAAGCGGTTGCGGATTTTAACCACAAGTAATTCTGCACCAGCAGTATCAGTAACAGGAAAACTATTCACACAAGTCGATTATTATTGACAAACATTGTTGAATCGAAATTAATTTCACATTTGAAATGAAGCAGCTATGCGGTAGGTACTCAATATTAGGCCGATTTCAGTTACATTTATGCCAAAAATTAATTGTACCGAACGAATGTCGTCCTCTGTTTGTAAAATGTTATTTTATAAGCTAACAACGAGTAAATTATCGCGATTGTTTAAGAAGGGTTTTGTTCATATAGGATAGGCACATACCCAAAGTGTGCCGATCGGACCCTTTTAAACTAGGTACTACTCTGCTTACATTTCGTCCGCAGACTGTATTTTAGGAACTCTTTAAGTTGATATTTACGGTTGGTAATTGCCGGATGTTTTAAATTTTATTATTCAGTTAAAGACTTTTTGTTTGTTTTTTATTTGTAAACTGAATGCATACCTACTATTTTTAAATTGACTATTATTATTTTATTGTACTAAAATATTGTATGTCTAATAAGGCAGGTCACAGTGAGACGTCATTTTTATTAAGATCTTATGTGCCCGTGTTCAACAATAAACGAATTTGATTTGATTGGATTACTGTCGTTTTTAGGAAGAATAATTGTATCTTGGGCGGTGGCATTGAAGTGAGTGAACAAATGGTAAAACAAAATTGTGAGTGCTAAACTTATGTTTAAAGATTTATTGGATTTGATTTGATTTGACAATACTGGACATCGGAATACGAAGGTACGAAACGTGAAATTTAAAAAGGGAACACAAAAATAGTTACGTTTAAGTAGTTATTTTTAATAAGGATGATCTATATAGCAACTCTTGGACACTGTTATGCAAAAGGGTGTCAAGTCCCTAAAAATTAGGTACGGAGTTATTAGTACCACTGGATTCGTCCTCTTTAACTGGTCGCCCAAAGGTCTAACTTTGGCAACATTTCTCTTTTATATCATTATTTAAAAAATACAATTTGAATGGGTAGCCTATTGTAAATTATGTTTATAATGGACAGTTTTTCATTATTTTGCACACATTATTATAATTTAAGAAATAACAACAGGTTAATGATTAAATTTTAAACTAATCAATCAAGTAATCCTGTTATGGTAAAATTCATTACTCTCAAAAAAAGGCATCATTATTAATCTTGATGCATGCATGATCTCCTGCAGCAATTTCATTGGAAACCTTTGTTAATGGGAGAATTTATTCAAGTAAATTCTAAAAGCTAACCCTTTTTTTCAAGATTCTAAAGTGGTTCATAATTAAATTCATTCAAAATTGATTGTTTATATAAGGGGCCCATATTTAAATTTATAACTCCTATCACAGGCAAGTAACAAGGCAGCCTAAGTTACATCAATAAACCAATGCAGCTTGTGACGAACATCTTTCACCTACCAACGACGTAATCAGTTTCTTTAATTAAAAACTAAGTTTTAAATTAAGTTTTTATAAAACTTGGTTTAAAATAATGAAGAATACGCTGCTCCGGCGATAATTATTTTAGTGGTCGAGGAACAGTAAGCAGTCGTTTGATCGCCGTAGGTACTATTCGTGGCGGTCACCGTAATACATTCATCATAACAAACAGACGGTACCAAACATGTCCATAAATGTTAGTGCCGTGCGAGCGGGATCCGAACCTACGACTACTTAGCTTTATGATTCGGGGCTCAAACCACTAAGACGGCCGATATATTATGGTAAAAAAAAAACAATAGCAAACTACTCCATGATAACACTGTCTTAGAAAATCGGTATTTTGGAAAAATTGCGCCATTTCGCCCATGTTGGTGAGTGTGTGTTGTTTAATCCTGCGATATTTACAAGGTTGTCTATCCATCTTGTCGGTGGACCTCCTACGCTGCCTCTCTGGTAAAAGGGTATCTCGTAGAGAAACACGAAGCAAAGCCAACCCCATCGTTAGTAAGAGACCATGTTTCGGATACGTATTTCATCACTGGTAGGTAACACACACTAGTTGAAGACTTTTGTCTTAAGACACTGAGGTAATTGGGATGAGAAGTAAACAGAGAAAAACAATAAGTCTTAGCTCAGATCTCACTTTGAAGTGAGGTGTTGTTTAGCTCGGCCATCTTTTAGAGTCTTACCGTCATTCTAATTATTCATCAAAGTGGGCAGGTCAAATAGTTTGAAGTGGTGACTGTTGGGGCAAGGTATGTTTGGAGACCCTTGAATCTAAAGTCGTCCACCGGATCTAATCGTAGACGGACGATCTTGTAACGATCGCAGGATCACACGCACACACCGAGTAGATGCAGATGACTAGCAAACGGACGCTGTCGAAAGCTTTGGCGTGAAGTCTATGTCCAACAGTGAACGTCCTAAGGACGATTATTACGATCAGCCGCAACTCGCAAGACATAAGTGCGCCTTCACATTAAAACGACAGCATCACGGCAGCAGGAGATGCCTTCTGCAATGCGACTGCCGGGCGCCGCTGCTGACATTTAAGTATGAAATTATCAGCAGCGCGACAGTCGCGATGCTTGAGTCGTGTCAAAGTGAAAGCGCTCTAATGTGAACGCGCTCGCGTCGTCTTTTGTGTACAAGCAATGTAGAAGATGTTGTGTTAAAATCAAGGAATAACGTCTTAATTCAGATGGGTGGATTGGGTTCTATGCGGTCGCAATAAGTCATTAATTAGATACTATGTACAAATATTTTTGTCCAATCTAGTATTGAATCCTTACTCCGAAACGCTTAGGATCCTTATTATGATTATTGTACCTATTGACAGCTTTCGTTTTTCTTGGACGGTAGGTATCCTGACACCTAAGCATGTCGCGGCGACGAAAGTTCAAACGAGTGACTTTGTTTTCGCAATAAAGATGATAAATAAAAATTTTGCATTTTATTTTAACATGATAACTACTGGTTAGCAACTTTTAAAGCATTTCAATAATAGAGACATTATTAGCTAATATCTCTATTTACAAACAAGTATTTAAAACAGCAGAATGAAGACGAGAATAATATAATTATTAGTCGTGTCCATGAGGCTCGGGAGGATGTGCCCTCAATTACTTTACAAAAGAGAAATCATAGTGGATCAATTTATTGTAAGAGAGGTAGTATACAATAGCCAGATCATTATAGTTTGTTTCCGTACCAACAACGTCGTATAAGTTTATAATATTGCTTACCTACTAAAAACTAAGTCTAGATACAAATATGACAATGATTTTTGTGCACATTTCAATAACATGGGTCACTCAATAAGTAAGAACGCAATAGACGGTAGGATTTTGATTAGTGAACGGTACTACAGTCACCCTTCAAGTTACTCACGAAGATGATTCATCGTAATCACAAAGAAAGGAATTCCCGATGTAGGTAGGGTAAATTTTGGTACACATAATAAGTTTACCACGTTCTAGAGCAGTCCCATTGCTTGAAGTTGGACTCACCCAAAACAAAAAATAAGTGCATAATTCAAGCTTCTACGGAAACCGTTGAGAATATGGGATTGGGATCGGTACAATAAAAACGTATGTTTTGAACAAGATTAGTGTAGTTACGACTACGTTCACCACAAAGAATCGGAGATTAATAGATAAGAAATGTTTTTATAATATTGTACTCAAAGGTAAAAAAGTAGGTATTCAGATGAAATGCCTAAAGCTCGAAACACGAGTAGACGGTTTCGAGTAACTTAGCAGGGCCTACTTAATCTAAGGACAACCGGCATTTTATCAAGAGAACATACGCAAATAACAAACATAACCGATATTAATGACAAAAACTAATACTAATATTACACTCACCTTCAAGGAGTTTCAATCCGAAATAAATTGACAACGAATTTGCACCACAAAACGTGAAATTTTCACTTCGTGCACTCACTGCCCGATACAATATGGCGGCAGGTTCACCGAAATCCCCACCTAATACAAATTTAAAATTGAAACTACGCTTTGATTGGTCTATCGGAGCCATGACGCTTCAATTATGCCACCATCATAAAAATTAAAGGAAAACACCAACATACAGACACATCAGGTTTCCGGCTAAAAGGTGGTCTCTGCTCTATGGCCAACAGTGCGGAACCTGTGTGCAATGTGTGATGCAGCCATCAAGCACTTGCTTTGTTCATAAAGAGTGTAGAGTCTGGCTAATAAAAGCTGAACCCGGTGATTTTTATAGCGGCAACACTACCACTGTGAAAAAAAAAGTGTTCATGGCCGCCATCATGGCGTATCTGCGTAGTTGGTTGTCACTGTGTTAAGTTTATTTTGTGCATTCCTTGGTTTTTCTTTCAAAATATGGGTAAAACTATAAAGAGTGCAGTGCGGCAGATTCTATTTACTATGATAAGTAAATATAAAGAAAAACAAGATGAGCAAATGGCTATAATCAAGCAAAAAGAAGATTGTTTACATGTTGCGATAGAGTTCGTAGGTTAGTAAAACTTATTCACTTAGATACTTTCATATTTATCAAGACTTTCACGTCATAATAATATATAGGTATTTATAATTAGTACATTCCAATTTTACCAATTTTACAGAAAAGAATTCGAGTGTTGAAGGAGCCAGTGCTGCTTCGGCAAATCTCAAAAAAATAAAGGAATTTCATCAAGAAGAGTATCTCTCACAGAATAAATATTTGAGAAAATCTCTTCAATGACTGGTAAGTTCCTACCAAGCTCAAAATTATTGATATAAAATGTCAGAAATACATATTTTTGGTAATAGGTTCGTGTAAATTTTTTCCTTTGCTTTGATTTTTACACCAACATACACTATTTGTAAACAAATTCTAGACTTGTTTTAAATACAAGATGTATTTTACAGACTGAGAAAAAAAACATCGTTTAAATAAAAGGCTTATATAAACAATGTTTTTTTTTTCAGATTACGTATAAGTTCACATAGATTTATATGCAACAAAAATACACAGGAGTGATTAGTTTAAAATTATAAATAGGTTTAAAAAATATTGCTGTTTCTTTTTCAGATATTAGTATTTCAACATTGAAAAGGATTAATAATGAAAGTAAAGAAAACAAAGGGGTGTTCAGCACCCCAGGTAAGAAACGCCCTCATAAAAAGACAGTGTCTAACCTGGACAGTTTTGATATTCAAGCTATAAGAAACAAAATAAATGAATATTATGTTGTCAAGAAGCAAGTGCCTACATTAAGAAGCCTTTTGACGGATTTAAAAGAGAGTATTGCATTTACAGGCTGTAGAGAAACATTACGTCAAATATTATTAACCAACGGATTTGTATTCAAGCAAAATAAAAATCAGCGTTCTGTACTTGTGGAACGCTATGATATCGCAGC
>CAWUPE010001283.1:0-14102 GCA_963924145.1 Pyrausta purpuralis
CGGCAAGCGGTTCTTGAAGTGTCACTCGATACTGGGTGTAGATTGTCGATCTTGCTCTAGATCTACTAGACAATGTTTATTTGTGACTCACTGACTCGCTAGATAGTGTTCGTAGACGCTGACCTACAATAGGAAGACGTAGGCGCCGTGACGTCACCTCAGTAGACGTCACGTTCCTACAATTGATGTATGATTGATCAGCTGAGATAGTTATTTGATTTCCTGTTTAAGATGCAGGAATTCAAGCAGAACTGATTTTTTAGCTGTTTTAAGGATTAAGATAAAACAGGAAAAAGAGAAACTTCATTAATGATACGCTAGGTCTTAACCAAATGCAAATGTTTCCTAGCAAAAACGTCTAGATGCGCTTTCACTCTGTATCCGGGACGAATATTTCGTTAGAGTGCTCAGTTTTTGTTGGTCTGCATAAACAATAACATCATACTTCCAGGAAAATCAGTTATCAAGCCACTAGTTATTGCGCTGCTGGTTGCGAATCATTGTTATCAACGTTGTTCAATCCAACGAACGTGTCTTAAATTTTTTAATTTGCATACAATTAATATTTGCTTTTCGCAAAAAGTTTTTCATTCTCAAGTGATTTTTAATTCGTCGCCGATTATAGATACTTGTGTGAACTTGGAATACCCGGCGTGCCTAGACTGTTGTGAGTGAAACGTTCACTAGCATCTTTCATCATGTCCTTGAAGATAATCGTGCCGAATGACTGGAAGGCCTTGCCCTCTATGACGTTGCAAAACGAACTGGTCCGTATTATTTCACAGTGGCAAGCGACCCATAAATCTGTGCAAGGTATCGTCGCAAGGTTCAACGGCGTTACGGCGACATTGCTGGAGATCGGCTTTCATTGGTGGTTTAGACGAATGAACGACCAGACTTCCACTCCTAACCGCTATCAGTATTCTGTCGCCGTCATTCATCTCGACAAGTCGGAAGATGTCTGGAGCTGCTCGGAGAGTGAGGCAGAAGAACTGGGTTCGAAGGACAGGCCCTCCTCTGCTCCGATAGAAATCAAACGTCAGAACGCGCACAAATACGTCTAGCCATTGTGGGTAGGACTGTGATAAGACTTTCACGGGTGAGGCTATAAATGTAATAAATTGTTAGAATAAGACGTAGATTAATCTACGAATTGACACGATTGATAGTTGCGTCAAGGCTACACTAATTGGCCATAGATCAATTCAATAGACGGCAGGAATTAGAGTCTTCTAGCCGCGACGTCACATCATATTGTGAAGATGATAGTATTTTATCAAAATAAATACTTCTTTTAAGTTCTATTTGTTAAGAACTAGAAATAAGAAGGTGAATATAATGTTAATTAGTTGTCAACAAAACTTTAGAATGTTGAAACTTACTTTTTGCTAGGTATCAGTCAATGAACTTTGTTAACCTGGACGATACAAAAATTAAGTCTTTTTTTTATGCACTTCAAATATTTCCATTGCTAAGTCTCTTTAGGCACGTGAACAAATATCGATTTTTTACGGCTGGCGTGTTTGCCAATTACTTGCGTCTGCCACATTAGCGTTGTTGACACTCGACCGAAATAGAAAGTCAAATTCAAGATTACTATGGAATCAAATTGTTTTATTTAGTGACCTTGCCCCCTAACAGTAAGATTACATGTCATGTAATGGATTGGATAACTTATCTCTAAATGTTAGTAGCTTAATTAATAACAGTAGTGTAATTAAAGCAAGTATCAGGATGACGACTACGAAGATTAATATGCCGTGAGTCAACGTCAATCTGCAACAAAAAACAAGCTATTGAGAATGAAGAAATGTCACCTTTTCATGAGTGAGGGGTCGCTTATAAGTTAATTAAAAACATAAATTATATGCTTTACGTAAAATCAAAAGATCAGCCGTCATGTAATCGGAAGGTTCTGGGTTCAAACCCAGAATTGATTTTTTCTCGCATATTCTATAGACTTTCATTGAGATGGTCCTTTCCTCATCCTTTCTCAATCCTCATCCTTCCCACTATCCTGTTACGTGAATGTGGAACGTTTCACGTAAAATCAAAAAACCGTAACTCCCCTCTTTCCCGCTTCACGGCATTATTTAAATTGTTAGCATAAAAACATAATTGAAAACATAAAAAAATAAGTTATTAAAAAACAAAAAAAAACATTTTTAATAAAAAAAAAAATTGTTATAATTATTATTATCGTTTTTATAATTACTGTTATTATTCTGAAATAATAATTATGATGATATTATAATGTAAATTTTTTAAAACTTTTAGAATTTACATTTAATATCATGATAAACCTATATATATACATATACTCCGGCGTCCATCCTACGGCAAATATTATTATTATTATTATTATTATTATTATTATTATTATTATTATTATTATTATTATTATTATTATTATTATTATTATTATTATTATTATTATTATTATTATTATTATTATTATTATTATTATTATTATTATTATTATTATTATTATTATTATTATTATTATTATTATTATTATTATTATTATTATTATTATTATTATTATTATTATTATTATTATTATTATTATTATTATTATTATTATTATTATTATTATTATTATTATTATTATTATTATTATTATTATTATTATTATTATTATTATTATTATTATTATTATTATTATTATTATTATTATTATTATTATTATTATTATTATTATTATTATTATTATTATTATTATTATTATTATTATTATTATTATTATTATTATTATTATTATTATTATTATTATTATTATTATTATTATTATTATTATTATTATTATTATTATTATTATTATTATTATTATTATTATTATTATTATTATTATTATTATTATTATTATTATTATTATTATTATTATTATTATTATTATTATTATTATTATTATTATTATTATTATTATTATTCTGAAATAATAATTTCAGCTAAATAATGATAAGTTGATAAAAAAGTTTTTGCAATGAGATTATTGTAAGCGAAACTGTTATTCCTTACGATGCGTGACGTAGGTGACGATAATCATCCGCTTGTTTTACGGGCGACACCAACTGCGTTTCGGCATGGGTACGAGGGTCCTAAAGAGAAATACGATAACTTCGATACACATCATCATAATTCGAAAATGTCAATTATATTTACTATATCCAGTGCGTACTTACCGTCTCATGCTCGGCAGCACGGGGTTACGTAGTGCGAGGTCGTTAGCACTTGGACTGCGACATGTTTGGTCACTGAAAACAAAGCATTTTCTTAGGACCCAGTGCACCTGGAGAAACAATGAATGTTTGGCGTTTGACGTCAACGAGAATTAACTTACTTAAAGCATGGCGGCATCACATGATAGGACATTCTTTTGGCTCGCGGCGAAGCGCTTGCGCAGTAATTGGGCCAAAGTTCACTGCAGTTGTTTCTTCCGCTTGCAAGATCTACCTTGATACTCTGATTATCGATAGGCAATACGACGTCGTACAGGTAAGCGCCTTTTACTTCTCTGAAATAGAAGACGAAACAAAGTTTTTTTTTTCTAATTTGCTATCACTGGCACTCACAACTCTCGTTACGATCGATAACTTACTCAGGGGGTACTTTTTTGAAAATATGAAGAACACCACTCGCTGTAGGACGTCGGATTAGTTTGGCAGGTATCTCCTTCACCCGAAGAATCGGCGTGACGGGATTACGATTCATTATGATCTTCTCCGCCAGAAACAACACAAGACTTTCTATCCCTTGAATCGGCCATTCGTTAGGGATATAAATATTTTTCTTCAATTCCACATGGGTGATAGTAGCGTAGTCTTCTTCCATTGGCTTATCAAACAAAACTTTATCGACAAACAGGTGGGACGATTGTTCCAGACAAACTGCCGCCGTCGAATGTGCCTAGGGCGATATTCAGAGCCCGAACGTACTCGGTGGGCGTTTCATACTTACGTCTAAATAGGCTTGTGTTGACTGACATAATAAGTTTGTCAAAGAGAAGTTGTTTGCGAACTAGGTAACCAATCAGTTCTAAGTATAACCTCGACGTCAGGACGTTGTTAGTGAAAGACATTGGTATATCCTTACATTTTAATAACTTATAAAAAACATTTAACTAAATTAACTGGCATGAGAACAATGTTTTGAATGAACGAGGCAAGGTGCTGCGCCAGTAAAAACCCGACGTAACAGCAGCCGAGTAGAAAAAAAATCATAAATGTGATGATAAAAAGAACGGGACCAGCATCCGGGCGGCTTCTTGAGTTCGGTAAGCAGACGAACCCGTTCCTGCCTGGCTCTTCCGGTTCGACGTCCACTCTGCAACAACACCCGACTAATTTATATGTTGTTACTCTTAACTACTAACTAGTCGCTTTAACACGTGGAACTTACACTTTCACGGGCATTTCTGTTTTAAACAGTTCGGAAATCACGACCGGTAAGGCGGATAACGATGCAAGTAATGACAATCTAGTATTCGCACGTTTCGGTTTTATCCTCAGGAACATATTGTTTATTTTGAGATGAGCATACTTATCGTGGCTTCAGCGGTAGGTTATCCTGAGCGTATGACCAACAACGGAGAAGAGATAAGACCTATCTCATTCATCCATTGGGAGCTAACTCTGGGTCAATGTCACGGAAATTTTTATACGATACTAAGTTTTTTTTGAAGGAACAGTATATGATCGTAAAAGAGCCATTTATTGAAGACAGGGGTGTCCAAATTCTTAGAGATCTTCATTAATCCTGTGTTGGTTGGTGAAATCCAATTAGAGACGGCCTCGACGTCGTGACGTCGCTGTCAAGATCGTACGGACGTTTACCAACCCGGTCCTTAATAGATTCTTCGTTCTAAACATCTTGAACAAATTCACCAGAAAGTAAATGTATTCAAAATAAACACATGATGCGCGCCTTGGCACGAGTGCAAATATCCGACGCCGCAACAATCAATAAAATCGATAGTTTATTACTCTCGCCGAAGTTTCATCGATAAACAACGTGACTCTTAACCTTCAGCGTGTGTCCGACTAGCCGAGTTTATTCACCTGACTTTACTGCGCATCTTTCCGAACTTGATCTCTCGGTTTGACGTCATTCGTTTATCAAAGGCAAACAGCCGTAGGTCGTTGGCTCGTTGTTTGTTGAGTTAGATCAGTTACGCTTAGTGTTGTTGTTTTCAGTAATAAAAATACGTTATCAGCTGGAAGGATTCAAATAGACGAGCTTTAGATAATTGCTGTATCTATTAATAGCTTGATTTATTCGTTGCGCGCCGGCCGGTGACTTTACGACTACGCTTGTATTGTCGTCACGCGTAGTAACCTTGGCGTACTGAGGGCCTGAATGAAGCGACGTAAACAAGCCGTTTTACAATGAATCTACGAGAAAATATGCAAGGTATTGTCAGCCATGATAAACGCGCCTATTATTGTTGTTATCCAATATCGTTTACATAATCAGGTATGACATTCTGCTCCCGGATAGCGAATCGGCTCGAAAACATCCATTAGGCCTGAGGTTGTGACCGTTAGTATCAGATATGTTTTTAGGAACTTCAACAATGCCTAACCGACTTAATCGTACTACAACGCGTACGTTATCACGCTGTCGCTTCGTGTGACGTATTTATTAATAACTTTCTGTTGATAATCACTTAGCGCGCAATTGACTAGATTGTTTGCACATTCTATTTCAGGATCGAACGTTGGAATTCCTTCAGCCCAATCGACAAGATTCAAAAATAGCTAGTAATGAGCTTGTTTTATTGAGTAGCGGACGCCGCTACATCGAGATCCCACATCGTAACTGCGATAAAATTGCAATGGAAAGTGACGAAGCTGTTGAAAGGTCCGGAAAAATAAGAAGTGCAGAAGGAAATATGGCTCTGTTTACGTATGAGGTGGACAGAACTGGTGAGCCAATGAAGAAGACATCTTTCATAGACGTTAATCATGATCATCATGTCTACGACCAATTCGGACGAACGTCGGTCCATTATGCGGCGATGCTGGACCAGGAATCGGCGGTTTCGAAAGTAGAAACCCTTGTGAAGGATGGCGCTGATATAAACGCCAGGGAACTGAGGACCGGCAATACGCTTCTCCACATCGCGGTGAAGACCCGGAATTACCAACTGGCTGAATGGCTTTGCAAGCAGCCAAACATGGAGAAAGAGGCGGTTAATTTTAATTACGAAACTGCCTATGGAATTGCTTTCAAAGCGCGAGACTTGAAAATGATGCTGCTTTTGCGACGCAACGAAGGTACCTTTCCCAATTTAATAATCCGTGTGTGCGCTGATGATAGCTCGTACGAATCCAATCAACAATAGTGAGTTACTTTCCTGTCTTATGCAGATACTTGCTGCGGCAGGTCAATTTTTGTGGACGGCAATGTCTAGCATAAGACCCCGTTGCGTATCGCTTGTGAGCAGAAGGATTTGAGGATGATGTGGTTGTTGAAAAGCTCTGGAGCCCTATGCAGGAGTCCTTGTTTGAAGGATCGAGACTGAGATTAATGGTATGAAGTCCTTCAGTAGTCGGCTGATCTGCTGATCGGTTGATGCTCCTTAGATTAAGTTTGTGGTTTTAGCATTAAAAACGTTTTATAGTAATTAAGGTTAGAATATTTAGAGTTAAATATAGCTTGTAAGTCAAACACAGAGTCACCTGTTCCGTACAAAATGTTTTTTTTGTAAGATTTGTAGCAAGCTTGTATTTAGTTTTAGTAACGTTAATATTAGGAAACTTGGAATTAAAACTAGTCTTATGATAAAACATTTATTGTAACAGCTTTGAGTATCATTAAACGTGATGAAAATGTGTGCTACGCTTCATTTTAGAGGCTATCATGCCTGGTTGGTTGTTCCTCCTTTGTTGCGTTGGTCAGGTTTGACATAGATTGAGATTTGCGCCTGACGAGTTCCTTCGGGATTCTGGAATAGGATAAAAGAAACCGATTGGTATGGAGAAAAAGTCTCGTAACTTGTGCAGGTATTGAATGGAAATAGATATAAAAACAGTGTAAGTGGTAGGACATTAATTAGTATTTACGGCCCTCAGCTGCAACATGCGCAGAATGCGTACAATCTCTTTCGCATCATGTTCAAAATTAAAAACTTAAATTATCACAAAAGAATAGTTTTTATCACAACACCCACGTATTAACTTATTGCCAGGTTTATTGAATACTGAATTATACAGAACATTACTCACCAGGATAAAGTGGTATCGATAGGGAAAAAGGAGTTAAGTACAGTCAACTATAATTGTCCTGAAAAGTTTTAGCAGCCAATTATTTTATCTGAGACCTGATTCCATCTACCACTCAGTACTTAAAATCAAATTGATCCTAAACGTCAATAAAATTATCAGTGAGCAAAAAATAGTTTCAGACAAGTCCAAGACTGAAGCAATTACTTTGATCGCCGCTAATTCACACGACTGTACTCGATTTAAAAATTATTAATAATAGAAAGAATGTGGTTTCGCCCGAGCCATATCAATTAATTTCCATTAATTTTCCCGTTGCGTCATAACTCATCTAATGTCAACGGCTCGTTAGCAACAGAATAAAGTGTCGCGTTAGTCATGGCTATTAATACTTCTAATTTCATAATGAGCCAAATGAGATTACTGATGACACTTCAATAATCATTTTTGATGAGACTTTATCTTCAATTCAGGACCATTTGTTCTAACATCTATTTTCAGGTAAATTCTGTTCGTCATTTTTGTTCAATATTCTAAAAGCTATAAGAATATCTAATTATTTGTTGAAATAATCATAATTTGTGAATTCTTAAGCGACAATTTGATCGTTATCCAAAATCATAACGAAATGATTTGTTTCTACCATAAAATTTAGACAAGCGAAGACAGCGTTACTATAGGTTGGACAGAAAGTATCGATAAAGAAGCGGCGACGTGGTAAGAGACGACTGGCGGTATCTGTTGGGAAAAAGGAAAAGCTCTGAGATCACAGGTGACGCCTTGATGGCCGCAGTAAGATAATTTATCCGTAAGTACTTTTTAATTTTCTTTAGTACATTCTCTCCGAGAATTTATGGGGAAGCTGATAAAAGATAATAACATGGTCACTCGTACTGTTGGCTCCCTGCCAGTGTTATAACTGAATATTTACATGATGTTGCTAGGAAAAATTTTTAATGGCGCTTGACAACGTCCATAACAAAATTTGGCAACGAATTCATAAAGGCGAGCTCTCATTAGAGTGTCTGATAAAAATTTAGCGCGGCAACTTGCAATTTTCATAACAAAATTTCAGCTGTTCAAAAATTGACTGCCTATTTTATTTTTAGGATCATAAATGCAGCTGGTAATCTTCCCGGCGTTGCAAGTTTTTGGACTGTGCATTAAATCCGCCAATTTCCCTGGTTAAATCTTGCTTCTCTGTATCTCAAATTATTGTAGGTAATAAGAAGTTAGCAGATTGCAAAAATAAGAGGAATTATCGCGTTATCTCAGCAGTAAGTTCAATACCAAAACTTGACATAACCTTTGTTAAAATTTCTGATAAAACACAGATAATTGTTTTTATCAATACATAGTAATTACAAGACTTTTATTATTGTTATTTAGTGAACCCAAGTTTGCCAATTATTGTGCAAGTCTTAGGGAAAATAAAGTCTGCAATTGATAAACTCATTTAAGGTAGTTCTTTTCCAACAATCCAGGTTTTTATAATGTTACTGTACTTCTCACACTATTGTTTTTTTATTACTCAAGTTACGGGTGAAAAGTCGGTATTTGCCCGTTTTAAAATTACAACATGAGTTTTAACGAAAACTCGCTTCGTTCAACTCCGCTCTCGTGGGCAATCGACAACTTATCGCACTAGTTGGAAAATGTACTATTTTATACAGGTGCGCGCGCACACCGCAACTGGAAATTGACATGATGAAGCTGGCCATCAACTTTAAGTATGTATATATTTCTTTTCTGACCAAATTAACTCATACAGGCACCTCTTGTAAATAAATTATCTGCCAGAACTGAAAAAAAAATATTAAAAAATATGAAGAACAATTTTAGGATTCGTATTTTTTGTCTATCTTTAGAAACTAATAATTCTAATAAACTCGCAGACAAAATTATATTTAATATAAAAAAATTTACTGGAAAATTAACTCAGATATTTTGAGTTTTCATGTCCAATGAAATATTCCTTAAATCAAAATTGTGATTCATATTTACCACGTAAGGACGGCACCGCTTTGTTATTGAAAATTAAGTGACCGATAATTTATAAAAGTTGTGTACTTTTAGATTCTTGATTACTATTATGAGGAATAATAATCGCGGTAAAAGCGAAGGTGCGTGAGAACGAAGCTTTAGATATCAATTGAACGGAGCCATGTCTCTTGTCGCGGCAACTCGGTATTAATAATGTACAGACATAACGTGAATTTTTTCTAAACATTACTGTCTAGACTAAAGTGAGTCCAGAACTTCGCCGGGATTTTAGTCTTTTAGTTCATTTCACAGTGTTCACTTCTACTTTATTTAACTGCATCGGTATTTTTTTATTTTTTGTGCGCATCTGATTATATTAACGCGGGAAGACAATATATATGAAATACTCTACAGAAATCGGTAGCTCTGTACATTTAGAAATATTCCTGAGCAATGGCTAGCGCAAAAGTTATGCCTTGGCTTTTAGTCTTTGTTTTTGTCCTGGCTGCGGTGACGGTGAACGCGCGGCCTCCGAATTGGGTACGTAGAATGTCCAAATATTACCGTAACTGCATGTTCTTTATAAAACTTCAATAATAATGCAATTGAGCTCGCTGTTTAGGGGAGAGTGGCCTAAAGCGGGTATCCCGTACAAAAAAAAATTGACTTCCGGAGGAAATTCATAATTTGACACAATAAGTTCCAGATGAATTTAAAAATAGTAATTTCCTGAATAAACTTTGATATAATTGACTTCAACTTATAGAAATATTTATAAAAAATGTCATAAATTTCAAGTCAATTGAAAGCAAATTCTTCTCTCATACATAAATTTTAAAGAATCTTTTAGATTATGTAAAAAAAAATCAGTTGCTTATTTAGCTCGTTCCAAATTCATTTGGAATTCATCTTTAAAACCAGTAATCCCTAAATTATACTTTGATAATTGACTTTTATTTATAAAATAGCAATACTTGAAAAAATTGTTATTAAATCGTCCTAAATCAAAGGAAAGTATCTCTACTGATAAGTATTTCGGTCGATGAAATTCCGGATGAATTCATGCGGAATTCATCCTGAATTCCGGAGGAAATTCATATTTGTGTCAAAATATGAATTTCCTCCAGAAGTCAAATTTTTTTTGTACGGGATGGTAACGGAGAAGGCCTAGAAGTTTTACTTCAGTAGTAATAGAACTTCAATAATAGATAAAAATATTGTCTTAGTTTTGATCTAACAAGTATTTATTAATAAAAAATGAAAACTGATAAAAAACCCGCTTTGCCCTACCCCTTAGCCCAAAGCGGGTAAACACTACTGACAAGATGAATCTCTTGACAAAAGTAATCTTAATAATATAATTGTGCATTGATCTATCATAAAATAGTATATTACACTACTAGGGCCGAAAGTATGAATTTCCTGCACTGCACGCCGGGGGCCCAATGCGAAGCCGACTTTCTGAGGTATCGATTTCTGTAATCGTAGCACTAACTTTGCTAAATTACTCTCAACATAAATCTAGTGACTGTCGAAATAAAAATGTTGATATCGTTGCTTTCAGAATAACATCAGTGCTGAGACGCCTTGGAGCCGAATTTCTTCAAATAACGTTACCGATGACCAGAGCTACGATATCACTAAACGTCCCTCAGGAACCTTAGTCCCCATCGACTATGCAGAAGGCGTTGACAATTATTTCTAGATTTAAACTTAGACTATATTATTAAATTCCGTTTTTGAAAGCTATGAGCTGTGATTGTGAAAACTTATGATCTGCATTAGTTCTAAAGTCACTGGATACTCATTTTTGTAATTTTTGGATATACTTATTCTTATTAAAATTTTTTACTTCACTTGTTAAAACTTTTCTTATGCCCCGGATCGCCGAACAAACAATGCACCGAGAGAGGTTAGTAGGACATTCCAACCCGCATGTAGAATTCGCGGAATTCCAAACCTAATCATTGAAATTACCCAACTGTAGTAATCCATTGCTGACAGATACCGATAACGGTTGTTTTATGCTTTGATTTGGTCAAAAGGAAATTTATTCTATTGGAATCATGAACTCTGACCTCGAATGTTTTCTGTATTGTGTACCAAAATAGCCTCAAGTTTTCCTGTATGTAACAGCGTCTCTCGTAGGTATTGTAGGTTACAGTGATAAGAACTCAGTATGAGTGAGATCACTCATAACTTCCAGTATTCGTTTCCCGGTTGCTTCCGCTGCACATCCTACAGTTGCGCGCGTTGAACATTTCATTTGATATCTAAACTCTAGTCATTAATAAAAAATTAAAGTGTTGAGTCAAATAGTATAGTAGAGTGACATTGCATTTAAAAATGAACTACACGACTGTTCTAGGTGTCATGTTGGCTTTGAGCCTAGGAACGGCTGAAGACGAAATAAAAGAAAACTGCATTCCCTACGGGCGCTACGTAAGTGCTGTGATCCTTAACACGACTGCATTATCAACCAAATTTTTAGATAGCTAGTCAGCCTTTTCCTTGTCTGCTTTCAGTGCGCAACAAGTAGTTTGCCTTGCTGCTGGAAGAGGGAGACGGAAAATGGCTGCGTTCGGTACTTGAAAACAACCTGCGATTTCATGCTTAGGACGTGTAACACGTTCGACAGAATCTACAGGTTCAATGAGACGTCTGCCTTCATGAGACGTTATGCAAGCAATATAGACCTCGACGTCCTTTACGAAAAGTGGCTGGAGTCTCTTTAGTGATATAAATGGATGATGAAAAGAATTTAACAATTTAGTATCAAACAAGTGGTTTTATTCAACTAAATCTTATTCATAATAACATCGATTCACTTAAAATAAATATTTTATCACAGGTGCTAGCTTATACATCAAGTAATCAAAAGTTGCTCTAAAAACTATAGTGAGAGACAGCTTTCCAGTATCGGTTTCTTAGTTCGAAGTAATAAGTGCCGTTCAATTGATAGTGTAGCTTCAGAAGTGTTCCAAATTGAGGGATTTCCATTCTATTTAGCGGAAAACCAATCCTTGCATTAGTTAATTCGCCACGTGCTTTCCGCTGCCTGGTTTTTCAACTTCTAATGGCCTTGAACTTCCAACACTACATGACAGCTCTTTGGGATCTATTATTAAACCTCATTCTGTAGCAGCTACACATGATTAGATCAGATGAGTGTTTTTGTACTTACATGCTGCGATTCTGCGACACAATGCACTGATTTATTTCGTTTTCTCACAAGCTGTTGCCGACATCTATACAAATAAATGAAATTGGAGTGTCTGTTTGTAATATTAAAATAACTGCTTTTTACTAAGTGCATATGGATGTTTACACGGTACATATACCAAAAAACAATTTTCAGCTGATGTAATAAGGGGTAACTTAGGCTACTTTTTTTTTAAATTTCATTTATTTATTTTCATTAATATGAATAATAAAAAAATAACTATTTCGCGCGAACAAAGTCGCGGGCACAGCTAGTTTATAATATAAATATATACATATACATAAATATATATATATATATTTATATATACCTCCTTTTCTATTACTAATAATAGACATTATTTTTAAAAATATTACTCCGATGATTGTGCGAAGAATTGTAACTCCCCAAATGGCATCCGGACGCAGATTAATCACCAATGGCGGCGTTTGAGTGAGAATTATGTCAAAGGCGTTATTGTCTAGGCGGAGCTTGTTTTTGTAAACAAAACTAAAATCGTCGTATGATTGGACCAGTTTCAGAGATTATCATAGTTAGCCAAATGGTAACTTTTCTGATTGGTAGAAACTTTTTGGAGTAATTCATTTATTATTATGAAACTAAAAGAATACTTACGAGTCGTAAGCTATTACACGGAGAAAACAAAATAGTAATGATTACCATTCTACCATGGTTACCAGACTCATTTTTCACAAAATCGTAAACGATACCATGTCAAATAGGACTTATTACCATTTTTCTGGTAATGGTTACTATGTTACATTCTAGATGAATCAATATTCAACCTACAAATTTGCGTTGCCATGTAACATAGTAATGATTCCTATGCTACGTTGCGAATATTACAATTTTCTTTTCTCCGAGTAGATTTCCAATAAAAACAGCCGTTTATAATGAAAAAAAAAATGGCAACAATAAAGAAACATGCTTGTTTATTTCCGTTTCAGTGAGTATCAAAACCTAACAAATGATTCAGATAATGGGTCCAATGACGTCGTAATAATTCAATATCAAGAAAGGTTGCACGCCAACGCGGTCGTTACTCTCGTGGATAATAAAAGGCGCTTGATTTTCTTCGCACAAGTGAATAAATTTTCGCCAGAGTACTAGACGCCTGTTCTCAGCTGCCGTTATTTTCGTCAGGATGGAGTACCGATACGGGTGCATACTGCCGCGCGAATGGGAAAACTATCCCGAGTATTTCGTCGGACTTTTGGTGCACAACGACCTACTCGAACACTTCGCAAAAGTTGACAAAATTGATGATGCTGTGATCACCGTGGGAAACGTCAAAACTGTTTCAAAAGTTTACGCCCCCTACGTCTGGCTCTGTAAAGCAGAAGACGTCAGTGCAGATCCGAACTTTCAGGACTACTTTCTGCTTTGGATCGATTACAGTTTCTACAACTGAGCCGCAAAAGCTACGTTTATTAAGGACATAAGTGTGTGAACTTAAAGTGCGATAGAAATTAGTTAAGTGAGAATGGAATTGTCTTGCGCATTTGTGTGATATATTTTGAAGCGCGAGCATCACGAAATTAATACATTATAAGTTATTTATTCGTTGCGTAACGTGCCGAAGTTAATCACAAGTAGCCTCAATTTTTTGAAGCGCTTTACACTTTTTCTGAGAATATTTTCACTTATGGATCAAATTCGTGAGGAGCTTTCGA
>CAWUPE010001284.1:0-7500 GCA_963924145.1 Pyrausta purpuralis
TTAGGGGATCAGCGCACAGTTAAAACTTTTAAAACAAAACGAATCTTCACACATCACACACGACATAACTTTTATGGAGCACTGAAAGGAACACTGCAATTTCAGTATAGTTTCCAATGCAAAACAAACCCATAAAACACTTTCATTCAATCAAAATACAAATGTTTACTTGAAATTTTTACATTTCTAACACTAGCGGGAAGGTAGCGAAAAGCAAAACAAGAACTCCATAGAAGAAAAAAAAAATGGCTGCCGCAAACTTTCAAGGAATGTTTGCTGTACTTTGAAACCAAATTTTAAGCTCTCTTGACCTACTTACAATTTTAAAAGTATTATAAAATAAAATGACGGAATTTCCAGCATTCATAATAATATTAGTTTAAGATTTATTTTAGTTTATTAAATAGGTAAAAAGCGCAGGAAATAGCAACGACGCGCCTACTAGACTAGTATAATATACTAGGGTGGACGAGTAACATCTGAAAGTTTGTCAATATAATAAATAACCAAGCTAAAATAAAATCATGATTTATCAATTTATAACCATGTTTCTATCTTAATTCAAAATAAATCTTAAGTATTGATAGTATGTATGTATGTATGTATGTATGTATGTATGTATGTATGTATGCCTACTTTATGGGTATATGATGCGAATATCACCTGTCAGTCCTGTCACCTTTCGATTTGTATGAACAGGGCGTCATTTTCAATTTTTTCTGGTTTATATCTTCACTGACATTGTAGGTATGAGGCGCAATTGCAATAGTGTTTTTAATATTTTCGTTTATTAGTTGAGCGCGTTAATACTTAATGTATGTAAGTTGATAATAAAAATGCTTTAAATTTCTAGCTTAGTTTATAGAGATATATTGTAATATTGATTTGGCATTATAATGACGAGGTAGGCACTTTTTTACTGCCTATATGGAATGCCACGCCCCTGCTAACTGACCCACCCACCCACCTATTATGTGGTGGATATATGGCGCGTCCATATTAATAGACTATTACATAATATTTTTTTCATATCCCCTTATACGATGGCCACACGGGGAAGGGCTGGGAGGGTGGGGTACACGGTACACGGCGGGCGAGGTGTGATTTAGTGGTTTTAAAGAAATTTGAATGTGCCTTTTTCTTTTGAAAATTCCTTGGTTGGTTGGTTGGTTAGTGTAAAAATTTCCTCGGATTGAATAAACATAAATTAGGTACATAATGTATGTAGATAGGAGGTACTTATTAATGAAATGCAATGCAATACAATAATAATAATAATAAGTATATTGGGATAATTTTATCCGATAAAATTATTAATATTCAGGTTTTGGTTATCCGTCTCATACATACACTGCTCGATGAATGCAGAGCAACGGTATCAAATCGATACAAACACAATATTTGTTTTAACTGTTTGTAGGTATTTTAACAAACATAAACACTTAAATACATGTAATAGGGGGTATAAAGTTTGTCCGGTTGGTTTGTTATTTTAGTCAAGTAGTTGTTATGGACTGTTTCATATTGTTTGATTTCCTTTGGGTTCAAATTTTGTTTTGTACTGTAGTATGTACTGTAGTATGTACTGTAGTATGTACTGTAGTATATATATATATATATATATATATATATATATATATATATTCAATTTGTACGTTACTCTTAATAAGTTTGTTGGACTTGATCTCCCAATATTTTATTTATTGTTTAACACGCTTATATTATTAGCTTCACTTGTAACTATGTATGTGTAAGAAAAACTTGGAATCGTTATTTGACCCACTTTCCGGTCTTCGATTAGGATGAAATTTTGCACACGCTCTGACTTTTGATGACAATACATGACAAGCTAAGAAACGTCATTACAAAACCAATATGGCGGCTTCCCCAAGATGCCAAACAGGCTATTGGAAATGGGTAAAAACCCATTATATGAGTATCAAATGAAAGGGTTTGCTCTCAGGAATACGACAAAAATAGTCACGTGACTTAAATCCAACATGGCGGACATTAAGATATCGATTTGGCTATTTGAAATGCACCCCCATGATATGGGTATTAAATGAAAGGGTTTGCTGAATTTGATACGATAAACATGATAGTTTTTTAAACTATTGTAATTATTAGTTTGTAAATGTAACCGAACCGTGGGTTACCTAAATGTTTTTTTTTGTTAGTTTTGAAATCTTTCTGGAATGTTTCTTCGGAGCCTAACAAAATCAAACCTAACCTCATCTAACCTAACCGTGGGTTACCCAAATGGATTTTTTTGTTAGTTTTTGAAATCTTTCTGGAATTTTTCTTCGGACCCTAACAAAATCAAACCTAATCTAACCTAACCTAACCTTCGGTTACCTAGGGGTGTTTTTTTCTAGATTTTGGATTATTTCTGGAATGTTTCTTCTGAACTTAACAAAATCATATCAAACCTAACCTAATCTAACCTAACCTTCGGTTACCTAAATGGATTTTTTTGTTAGTTTTTGAAATCTTTCTGGAATGTTTCTTCTGAACCTAACAAAAATCAAACCTAACCTAATCTAACCTAACTTTCGGTTACCTAAGGGTGTTTTTTTTTAAGATTTTGGATTATTTCTGGAATGTTCCTTCTGAACCTAACAAAATCAAACCTAACCTAATCTAACCTAACCGTGGGATACCTAAATGGATTTTTTTGTTAGTTTTTGAAATCTTTCTGGAATCTTTCATCTGAACCTAACAAAATGAAACCTAACCTAAAATCTAACCTAACCTTCGGTTACCTAAGGGTGTTTTTTTTTAAGATTTTGGATTATTTCTGGAATGTTTCTTCTGAACCTAACAAAATCAAACCTAACCTAATCTAACCTAACCTTACCTTCGGTTACCTAAGGGTGTTTTTTTTTAAGATTTTGGATTATTTCTGGAATGTTCCTTCGGAGCCTAACAAAATCAAACCTAACCTCATCTAACCTAACCGTGGGTTACCCAAATGGATTTTTTTGTTAGTTTTTGAAATCTTTCTGGAATTTTTCTTCGGACCCTAACAAAATCAAACCTAATCTAACCTAACCTAACCTTCGGTTACCTAGGGGTGTTTTTTTCTAGATTTTGGATTATTTCTGGAATGTTTCTTCTGAACTTAACAAAATCATATCAAACCTAACCTAATCTAACCTAACCTTCGGTTACCTAAATGGATTTTTTTGTTAGTTTTTGAAATCTTTCTGGAATGTTTCTTCTGAACCTAACAAAATCAAACCTAACCTAATCTAACCTAACTTTCGGTTACCTAAGGGTGTTTTTTTTTAAGATTTTGGATTATTTCTGGAATGTTCCTTCTGAACCTAACAAAATCAAACCTAACCTAATCTAACCTAACCGTGGGATACCTAAATGGATTTTTTTGTTAGTTTTTGAAATCTTTCTGGAATCTTTCATCTGAACCTAACAAAATGAAACCTAACCTAAAATCTAACCTAACCTTCGGTTACCTAAGGGTGTTTTTTTTAAGATTTTGGATTATTTCTGGAATGTTTCTTCTGAACCTAACAAAATCAAACCTAACCTAATCTAACCTAACCTTACCTTCGGTTACCTAAGGGTGTTTTTTTTTAAGATTTTGGATTATTTCTGGAATGTTCCTTCGGAGCCTAACAAAATCAAACCTAACCTCATCTAACCTAACCGTGGGTTACCCAAATGGATTTTTTTGTTAGTTTTTGAAATCTTTCTGGAATTTTTTCTTCGGACCCTAACAAAATCAAACCTAATCTAACCTAACCTAACCTTCGGTTACCTAGGGGTGTTTTTTTCTAGATTTTGGATTATTTCTGGAATGTTTCTTCTGAACTTAACAAAATCATATCAAACCTAACCTAATCTAACCTAACCTTCGGTTACCTAAATGGATTTTTTTGTTAGTTTTTGAAATCTTTCTGGAATGTTTCTTCTGAACCTAACAAAATCAAACCTAACCTAATCTAACCTAACTTTCGGTTACCTAAGGGTGTTTTTTTTAAGATTTTGGATTATTTCTGGAATGTTCCTTCTGAACCTAACAAAATCAAACCTAACCTAATCTAACCTAACCGTGGGATACCTAAATGGATTTTTTTGTTAGTTTTTGAAATCTTTCTGGAATCTTTCATCTGAACCTAACAAAATGAAACCTAACCTAAAATCTAACCTAACCTTCGGTTACCTAAGGGTGTTTTTTTTTAAGATTTTGGATTATTTCTGGAATGTTTCTTCTGAACCTAACAAAATCAAACCTAACCTAATCTAACCTAACCTTACCTTCGGTTACCTAAGGGTGTTTTTTTTTAAGATTTGGATTATTTCTGGAATGTTCCTTCTGAACCTAACAAAATCAAACCTAACCTAATCTAACCTAACCGTGGGATACCTAAATGGATTTTTTTGTTAGTTTTTGAAATCTTTCTGGAATCTTTCATCTGAACCTAACAAAATGAAACCTAACCTAAAATCTAACCTAACCTTCGGTTACCTAAGGGTGTTTTTTTTTAAGATTTTGAATTATTTCTGGAATGTTTCTTCTGAACCTAACAAAATCAAACCTAACCTAATCTAACCTAACCTTCGGTTACCTAAGGGTGTTTTTTTTTAAGATTTTGGATTATTTCTGGAATGTTCCTTCTGAACCTAACAAAATCAAACCTAACCTAATCTAACCTAACCGTGGGATACCTAAATGGATTTTTTTGTTAGTTTTTGAAATCTTTCTGGAATCTTTCATCTGAACCTAACAAAATGAAACCTAACCTAAAATCTAACCTAACCTTCGGTTACCTAAGGGTGTTTTTTTTTAAGATTTTGGATTATTTCTGGAATGTTTCTTCTGAACCTAACAAAATCAAACCTAACCTAATCTAACCTAACCTTACCTTCGGTTACCTAAGGGTGTTTTTTTTTAAGATTTTGGATTATTTCTGGAATGTTCCTTCTGAACCTAACAAAATCAAACCTAACCTAATCTAACCTAACCGTGGGATACCTAAATGGATTTTTTTGTTAGTTTTTGAAATCTTTCTGGAATCTTTCATCTGAACCTAACAAAATGAAACCTAACCTAAAATCTAACCTAACCTTCGGTTACCTAAGGGTGTTTTTTTTTAAGATTTTGAATTATTTCTGGAATGTTTCTTCTGAACCTAACAAAATCAAACCTAACCTAATCTAACCTAACCTTCGGTTACCTAAGGGTGTTTTTTTTTAAGATTTTGGATTATTTCTGGAATGTTCCTTCTGAACCTAACAAAATCAAACCTAACCTAATCTAACCTAACCGTGGGATACCTAAATGGATTTTTTTGTTAGTTTTTGAAATCTTTCTGGAATCTTTCTTCGGAACCTAACAAAATCAAACCTAACCTCATCTAACCTAACATAAGGTTTTTTTTTTTAGTTTTTGGTATCTCTCTAACCTAACATAACCTAACCTAACCTAACCATCGGTTTTTTTTCCCATTCCAAAAAATAACTTATTTTACACCCGCCGCGTCGCGCGCACGATATTGCGCGTTCAGAATTTTTCGACATTGGAGTCGGTCGCTTGTCCACTCGTGACAGAATTGAAACGAAGAGCGCAGCAACGCGTTTGTTAGTATCAATCCGTGGCGAGAGGGGCGTGCAAAAACACACTCCGCGGCGCTGTGGGCGCGCATTGCGCGTGCGCACGACAGCGAAGTGTCGTTCGGAGGAAAGGCAAAGAGCGGCGGGAAGGCGCGTGTTCGCGCGCGCGCAGATGCGCGCGCGCCCTTCCGTTTAACCGCCGTTCGTTGAGTACTCTAGCTGGCATCGTCGTCTCTTCGGGCGTGTCGCACCACTTGTTTTGGGGACTTGTAAAATATTTATATTTTAATAGTCTCTCGAAAGTAAAATGTGCGTGTGAGCGCGGTAGAGTCGCGGCGGCGCTGGCATTGTTAAACTTTGTAGATCGACGGATCCGTTATTGTATATATGGATTTCGTAGAAACGGTCTCACTCAAGGCCTATATTGTGTTCCATGCGTATGTGTGTAACACTTTGGTCCGATGCAATTCTATCAGTGTTGTGTCTGAAAAGCGCCGATGGACGGTTATGCGTCCTCGTCAATTTTCAACAACACTGACGGAGGAGCGTCATACATATTTTTCTGGTCTGGTTCGGGATCTCTCTTGCTCCGGGCTGTTTGTCGCTAATGTGTACAAAACGTCAGTTGGAAGAGTTTTTTTACATAAAAGTGAAAAGTGATCTGTGCGAACCTTCAGTGTGGGCGCCTCCTTCATTTGGAGCGCTAAGTGCCCTTGTTCGCGATCTGATCGGAGACGACACAGATCGCGTACAGCGTGCGACACACCGATATATTATGACCAATATAGTCACGCCTCGATATCCGACGGTAAAACGTCGAATCGGGCGCAAGACACAGAACAGAGTAGAGAGATGAACACGCGTCGCGTGTTTTTTTTTTCTACTTTTATCATGTGTAAGCTCCCTGGTTGATCCTGCCAGTAGTTATATGCTTGTCTCAAAGATTAAGCCATGCATGTCTCAGTGCAAGCCGTATTAAGGCGATACCGCGAATGGCTCAATATATCAGTTTTGGTTCCTTAGATCTTACTCAGTTACTTGGATAACTGTGGTAATTCTAGAGCTAATACATGCAATCAGAACTCTGACCAGTGATGGGATGAGTGCTTTTATTAGATCAAAACCAATCGACGGAGGGCCTCGCGTTCGAAGTCGTTAATTTTGATGAATCTGGATAACTTTTGCCGATCGCACGGTCCAGTACCGGCGACGCATCTTTCAAATGTCTGCCTTATCAACTTTCGATGGTAGTTTCTGCGACTACCATGGTTGTCACGGGTAACGGGGAATCAGGGTTCGATTCCGGAGAGGGAGCCTGAGAAACGGCTACCACATCCAAGGAAGGCAGCAGGCGCGCAAATTACCCACTCCCGGCACGGGGAGGTAGTGACGAAAAATAACGATACGGGACTCTTACGAGGCCTCGTAATCGGAATGAGTACACTTTAAATATTTTAACGAGGAACAATTGGAGGGCAAGTCTGGTGCCAGCAGCCGCGGTAATTCCAGCTCCAATAGCGTATACTAAAATTGTTGCGGTTAAAAAGCTCGTAGTTGCATTTGTGCGCCGCGCTGTCGGTGCACCGCATCCGCGGTGATACTGACACGTTTGCGGAGCATATCGTCGGTGAGCCGACGGTCAAACGTCGGTTCAATATCAAAATCCTATCGCGGTGCTCTTCATTGAGTGTCGAGATGGGCCGACAACTTTACTTTGAACAAATTAGAGTGCTCAAAGCGGGCTCAAATGCTGCTTGAATATTTCGTGCATGGAATAATAGAATATGATCTCGGTTCTATTTTGTTGGTTTTCAGAACTCCGAGGTAATGATTAATAGGGATAACTGGGGGCATTCGTATTGCGACGTTAGAGGTGAAATTCTTGGATCGTCGCAAGACGAACATCAGCGAAAGCATTTGCCAAAG
>CAWUPE010001284.1:15000-21012 GCA_963924145.1 Pyrausta purpuralis
AAACAAGAACTCCATAGAAGAAAAAAAAAAATGGCTGCCGCAAACTTTTCAAGGAATGTTTGCTGTACTTTGAAACCAAATTTTAAGCTCTCTTGACCTACTTACAATTTTAAAAGTATTATAAAATAAAATGACGGAATTTCCAGCATTCATAATAATATTAGTTTAAGATTTATTTTAGTTTATTAAATAGGTAAAAAGCGCAGGAAATAGCAACGACGCGCCTACTAGACTAGTATAATATACTAGGGTGGACGAGTAACATCTGAAAGTTTGTCAATATAATAAATAACCAAGCTAAAATAAAATCATGATTTATCAATTTATAACCATGTTTCTATCTTAATTCAAAATAAATCTTAAGTATTGATAGTATGTATGTATGTATGTATGTATGTATGTATGTATGTATGTATGCCTACTTTATGGGTATATGATGCGAATATCACCTGTCAGTCCTGTCACCTTTCGATTTGTATGAACAGGGCGTCATTTTCAATTTTTTCTGGTTTATATCTTCACTGACATTGTAGGTATGAGGCGCAATTGCAATAGTGTTTTTAATATTTTCGTTTATTAGTTGAGCGCGTTAATACTTAATGTATGTAAGTTGATAATAAAAATGCTTTAAATTTCTAGCTTAGTTTATAGAGATATATTGTAATATTGATTTGGCATTATAATGACGAGGTAGGCACTTTTTTACTGCCTATATGGAATGCCACGCCCCTGCTAACTGACCCACCCACCCACCTATTATGTGGTGGATATATGGCGCGTCCATATTAATAGACTATTACATAATATTTTTTTCATATCCCCTTATACGATGGCCACACGGGGAAGGGCTGGGAGGGTGGGGTACACGGTACACGGCGGGCGAGGTGTGATTTAGTGGTTTTAAAGAAATTTGAATGTGCCTTTTTCTTTTTGAAAATTCCTTGGTTGGTTGGTTGGTTAGTGTAAAAATTTCCTCGGATTGAATAAACATAAATTAGGTACATAATGTATGTAGATAGGAGGTACTTATTAATGAAATGCAATGCAATACAATAATAATAATAATAAGTATATTGGGATAATTTTATCCGATAAAATTATTAATATTCAGGTTTTGGTTATCCGTCTCATACATACACTGCTCGATGAATGCAGAGCAACGGTATCAAATCGATACAAACACAATATTTGTTTTAACTGTTTGTAGGTATTTTAACAAACATAAACACTTAAATACATGTAATAGGGGGTATAAAGTTTGTCCGGTTGGTTTGTTATTTTAGTCAAGTAGTTGTTATGGACTGTTTCATATTGTTTGATTTCCTTTGGGTTCAAATTTTGTTTTGTACTGTAGTATGTACTGTAGTATGTACTGTAGTATGTACTGTAGTATATATATATATATATATATATATATATATATATATATATTCAATTTGTACGTTACTCTTAATAAGTTTGTTGGACTTGATCTCCCAATATTTTATTTATTGTTTAACACGCTTATATTATTAGCTTCACTTGTAACTATGTATGTGTAAGAAAAACTTGGAATCGTTATTTGACCCACTTTCCGGTCTTCGATTAGGATGAAATTTTGCACACGCTCTGACTTTTGATGACAATACATGACAAGCTAAGAAACGTCATTACAAAACCAATATGGCGGCTTCCCCAAGATGCCAAACAGGCTATTGGAAATGGGTAAAAACCCATTATATGAGTATCAAATGAAAGGGTTTGCTCTCAGGAATACGACAAAAATAGTCACGTGACTTAAATCCAACATGGCGGACATTAAAGATATCGATTTGGCTATTTGAAATGCACCCCCATGATATGGGTATTAAATGAAAGGGTTTGCTGAATTTGATACGATAAACATGATAGTTTTTTAAACTATTGTAATTATTAGTTTGTAAATGTAACCGAACCGTGGGTTACCTAAATGTTTTTTTTTGTTAGTTTTTGAAATCTTTCTGGAATGTTTCTTCGGAGCCTAACAAAATCAAACCTAACCTCATCTAACCTAACCGTGGGTTACCCAAATGGATTTTTTTGTTAGTTTTTGAAATCTTTCTGGAATTTTTCTTCGGACCCTAACAAAATCAAACCTAATCTAACCTAACCTAACCTTCGGTTACCTAGGGGTGTTTTTTTCTAGATTTTGGATTATTTCTGGAATGTTTCTTCTGAACTTAACAAAATCATATCAAACCTAACCTAATCTAACCTAACCTTCGGTTACCTAAATGGATTTTTTTGTTAGTTTTTGAAATCTTTCTGGAATGTTTCTTCTGAACCTAACAAAATCAAACCTAACCTAATCTAACCTAACTTTCGGTTACCTAAGGGTGTTTTTTTTTAAGATTTTGGATTATTTCTGGAATGTTCCTTCTGAACCTAACAAAATCAAACCTAACCTAATCTAACCTAACCGTGGGATACCTAAATGGATTTTTTTGTTAGTTTTTGAAATCTTTCTGGAATCTTTCATCTGAACCTAACAAAATGAAACCTAACCTAAAATCTAACCTAACCTTCGGTTACCTAAGGGTGTTTTTTTTTAAGATTTTGGATTATTTCTGGAATGTTTCTTCTGAACCTAACAAAATCAAACCTAACCTAATCTAACCTAACCTTACCTTCGGTTACCTAAGGGTGTTTTTTTTTAAGATTTTGGATTATTTCTGGAATGTTCCTTCGGAGCCTAACAAAATCAAACCTAACCTCATCTAACCTAACCGTGGGTTACCCAAATGGATTTTTTTGTTAGTTTTTGAAATCTTTCTGGAATTTTTCTTCGGACCCTAACAAAATCAAACCTAATCTAACCTAACCTAACCTTCGGTTACCTAGGGGTGTTTTTTTCTAGATTTTGGATTATTTCTGGAATGTTTCTTCTGAACTTAACAAAATCATATCAAACCTAACCTAATCTAACCTAACCTTCGGTTACCTAAATGGATTTTTTTGTTAGTTTTTGAAATCTTTCTGGAATGTTTCTTCTGAACCTAACAAAATCAAACCTAACCTAATCTAACCTAACTTTCGGTTACCTAAGGGTGTTTTTTTTTAAGATTTTGGATTATTTCTGGAATGTTCCTTCTGAACCTAACAAAATCAAACCTAACCTAATCTAACCTAACCGTGGGATACCTAAATGGATTTTTTTGTTAGTTTTTGAAATCTTTCTGGAATCTTTCATCTGAACCTAACAAAATGAAACCTAACCTAAAATCTAACCTAACCTTCGGTTACCTAAGGGTGTTTTTTTTTAAGATTTTGGATTATTTCTGGAATGTTTCTTCTGAACCTAACAAAATCAAACCTAACCTAATCTAACCTAACCTTACCTTCGGTTACCTAAGGGTGTTTTTTTTTAAGATTTTGGATTATTTCTGGAATGTTCCTTCGGAGCCTAACAAAATCAAACCTAACCTCATCTAACCTAACCGTGGGTTACCCAAATGGATTTTTTTGTTAGTTTTTGAAATCTTTCTGGAATTTTTCTTCGGACCCTAACAAAATCAAACCTAATCTAACCTAACCTAACCTTCGGTTACCTAGGGGTGTTTTTTTCTAGATTTTGGATTATTTCTGGAATGTTTCTTCTGAACTTAACAAAATCATATCAAACCTAACCTAATCTAACCTAACCTTCGGTTACCTAAATGGATTTTTTTGTTAGTTTTTGAAATCTTTCTGGAATGTTTCTTCTGAACCTAACAAAATCAAACCTAACCTAATCTAACCTAACTTTCGGTTACCTAAGGGTGTTTTTTTTTAAGATTTTGGATTATTTCTGGAATGTTCCTTCTGAACCTAACAAAATCAAACCTAACCTAATCTAACCTAACCGTGGGATACCTAAATGGATTTTTTTGTTAGTTTTTGAAATCTTTCTGGAATCTTTCATCTGAACCTAACAAAATGAAACCTAACCTAAAATCTAACCTAACCTTCGGTTACCTAAGGGTGTTTTTTTTTAAGATTTTGGATTATTTCTGGAATGTTTCTTCTGAACCTAACAAAATCAAACCTAACCTAATCTAACCTAACCTTACCTTCGGTTACCTAAGGGTGTTTTTTTTTAAGATTTTGGATTATTTCTGGAATGTTCCTTCTGAACCTAACAAAATCAAACCTAACCTAATCTAACCTAACCGTGGGATACCTAAATGGATTTTTTTGTTAGTTTTTGAAATCTTTCTGGAATCTTTCATCTGAACCTAACAAAATGAAACCTAACCTAAAATCTAACCTAACCTTCGGTTACCTAAGGGTGTTTTTTTTTTAAGATTTTGAATTATTTCTGGAATGTTTCTTCTGAACCTAACAAAATCAAACCTAACCTAATCTAACCTAACCTTCGGTTACCTAAGGGTGTTTTTTTTTAAGATTTTGGATTATTTCTGGAATGTTCCTTCTGAACCTAACAAAATCAAACCTAACCTAATCTAACCTAACCGTGGGATACCTAAATGGATTTTTTTGTTAGTTTTGAAATCTTTCTGGAATCTTTCATCTGAACCTAACAAAATGAACCTAACCTAAAATCTAACCTAACCTTCGGTTACCTAAGGGTGTTTTTTTTAAGATTTTGGATTATTTCTGGAATGTTTCTTCTGAACCTAACAAAATCAAACCTAACCTAATCTAACCTAACCTTACCTTCGGTTACCTAAGGGTGTTTTTTTTAAGATTTTGGATTATTTCTGGAATGTTCCTTCTGAACCTAACAAAATCAAACCTAACCTAATCTAACCTAACCGTGGGATACCTAAATGGATTTTTTTTGTTAGTTTTTGAAATCTTTCTGGAATCTTTCATCTGAACCTAACAAAATGAAACCTAACCTAAAATCTAACCTAACCTTCGGTTACCTAAGGGTGTTTTTTTTAAGATTTTGAATTATTTCTGGAATGTTTCTTCTGAACCTAACAAAATCAAACCTAACCTAATCTAACCTAACCTTCGGTTACCTAAGGGTGTTTTTTTTTAAGATTTTGGATTATTTCTGGAATGTTCCTTCTGAACCTAACAAAATCAAACCTAACCTAATCTAACCTAACCGTGGGATACCTAAATGGATTTTTTTGTTAGTTTTTGAAATCTTTCTGGAATCTTTCATCTGAACCTAACAAAATGAAACCTAACCTAAAATCTAACCTAACCTTCGGTTACCTAAGGGTGTTTTTTTTTAAGATTTTGGATTATTTCTGGAATGTTTCTTCTGAACCTAACAAAATCAAACCTAACCTAATCTAACCTAACCTTACCTTCGGTTACCTAAGGGTGTTTTTTTTTAAGATTTTGGATTATTTCTGGAATGTTCCTTCTGAACCTAACAAAATCAAACCTAACCTAATCTAACCTAACCGTGGGATACCTAAATGGATTTTTTTGTTAGTTTTTGAAATCTTTCTGGAATCTTTCATCTGAACCTAACAAAATGAAACCTAACCTAAAATCTAACCTAACCTTCGGTTACCTAAGGGTGTTTTTTTTTAAGATTTTGAATTATTTCTGGAATGTTTCTTCTGAACCTAACAAAATCAAACCTAACCTAATCTAACCTAACCTTCGGTTACCTAAGGGTGTTTTTTTTTAAGATTTTGGATTATTTCTGGAATGTTCCTTCTGAACCTAACAAAATCAAACCTAACCTAATCTAACCTAACCGTGGGATACCTAAATGGATTTTTTTGTTAGTTTTTGAAATCTTTCTGGAATCTTTCTTCGGAACCTAACAAAATCAAACCTAACCTCATCTAACCTAACATAAGGTTTTTTTTTTTTAGTTTTTGGTATCTCTCTAACCTAACATAACCTAACCTAACCTAACCATCGGTTTTTTTTCCCATTCCAAAAAATAACTTATTTTACACCCGCCGCGTCGCGCGCACGATATTGCGCGTTCAGAATTTTTCGACATTGGAGTCGGTCGCTTGTCCACTCGTGACAGAATTGAAACGAAGAGCGCAGCAACGCGTTTGTTAGTATCAATCC
>CAWUPE010001285.1:0-21928 GCA_963924145.1 Pyrausta purpuralis
AGGACTTCAAGACCGACCTGCGTTTCCAGAGCTCCGCCGTGATGGCCCTCCAGGAGGCGAGCGAGGCTTACCTAGTCGGTCTCTTCGAAGACACCAATCTGTGCGCCATCCACGCGAAACGCGTCACCATCATGCCAAAGGACATCCAATTGGCGCGCAGGATCCGAGGAGAGCGCGCTTAAGCAGCGAGCGGTCGCTTGCATAACGTTCGCCGGCGGCGCGAACCGCGTCCGCGTGGCAAACGTTGTTCAATACAATTATTCACAAAAGGCCCTTTTCAGGGCCGCATATGATTCATGAATGTGTGTTTTAATTAATTAAACACTAAAAGTTTCTTTGAGACGAGACGCACAGTATACTCACGTACTTGCTCATAGATCGGTATCTTACATAAATATGATCATAAGGGATAACTAACCTATTATTAATGTGTGACAATACGCAGATACCTACGGAACCACAATATACTCGTAGTAATTACTTATATTATATGTATTATGTCGTTTATCTCGGTGTTGTTGTTGTGATGAATATATATATATATATATATATATATATATATTTACTCGTACATGGACACCGTTGCATGATATAGATGATTCACATCGTGATGATAGTACAGGTAAGGTACGGTAATTGTATTAACACCGATATTATAACCATACGTGTATGCGTGTGAGGTGAGAGAAGAATAAACAACGGACGATATATGATATTAATAATTATTAGGTATTTATTTTTGTTAATATTGTTAGGTATGTATAAATTATGAAAAATCGTCACCCGAAACACGAACAGACCGATTTGTAAACAATCGTCTGTCTCTATCGCACCGTCGCACGCAACGCTTCGTGTGATCGAGTGTACGGCCCCCTCCCCACTACGCCTGTAGCCTACCCGCTGTCTCTATGGAATCGTATAAATATCGGAGCACCGTATATGTAGTGAGTCAGTTACGCGCTACCCGCCTAACGTTCGTTAGTCCGTCGTACAAAAGAACAATCTTGTAACAATTCAACATGACCGGTCGCGGTAAGGGAGGAAAGGGTCTGGGGAAAGGAGGCGCCAAGCGTCACAGGAAGGTGCTCCGTGATAACATCCAAGGTATCACGAAGCCAGCGATCCGTCGTCTCGCTCGCAGAGGTGGCGTGAAACGTATCTCCGGTTTGATCTACGAAGAGACCCGCGGTGTGCTCAAGGTGTTCCTAGAGAACGTGATCCGTGACGCCGTCACCTACACCGAGCACGCCAAGAGGAAGACCGTCACCGCCATGGACGTGGTCTACGCTCTGAAACGCCAGGGGCGCACCCTATACGGTTTCGGAGGTTAAATAACCATACCTACCCACCCCGGTCGGTGTGTGTGTGTCGTCGTGTGGTGCATCATCGCCGCCGCTCGCCGATTTATAATAAAAAGGCCCTTTTCAGGGCCGCACAAGTTTCGTTGTTTAAAAATTGACTGTTTCTTTCGAAGACGAAGTTGCAGCACTCTATGTACCTACCTATACATTACTTGGCATACATACATCACACTCGAGATTATTTCCACATTGACGAGAACGCATGCTACTCGAACTCTCACATTAGTTTACCTGCTTACCTGCCTACATATTATAATATCACGTAGGTACCTACCGAACTACTGTACTTTTTTTTTTATTATTTATTGAATGTACTGTATTACCAGACTGTTGAATACATCGTCACTCCTTTTTTATATGGTATAAAAATATAAAATGAAATAAACATGGGAAGGGAGGGAGTGAGTGAGATGGATAGGTAGGTAGGATATGTAAGTGTTGCTCGAACAACACTTCAGAGAGATGATTTTAAACATTTATTTTATGATGAAAGAGTTTAATTTGTAAGTATAACAATACACAAAACAATTAAATATAATTAATTATAATTTATACACATATTCTCGGGCCGGTTATCGCCTCCTCCTCTTACGGCAGCGTCGCAGCGGGTTGAGCAATGAATGAACTGAAATAAAAAAAAAATATATATGTATATACATATAATATATTACATTTTGTACAGTTTTGAAATTACAAATAATTTTATTATTCGACTTGTCGACACGCGAAGAACGCGTTGGTTGATCAGCAGCAAGCAGCAATAGTAGAAGAATCTGCATTTTGTACTCATATAGGACCCGATGATACCGCCTGTTATTATGGAGAGCGTGTTAGTTATTAGATCGCGCGCGGACTATGTAGGTACGTACAGTTATAATGTTGTTATCAATATGACTTTGAATCATTTAACATGATTGAAATATGGATAATACAATTTATTTATAAGCGTAACATGTAACGTACACGAGCACAGGAACGCCTTCACAGAGACCGAGTGGAGAGCGTTCATGTTTTACGACCCTCCTCTCGAGTACGATAAATACGGCCCGAAGCGTAACAAATATGATATATTTTTTTACACGTATAAAGGTTGGGATGTTCGATTTTAAATTTTCGAAGAATTAACGTACATCATATACGAATTACGGGAGAAAAATAACATTTAAACACGACCCTCGGTCAATGCGGTGCACAATGTTGAAAATAAACTAGCGTAGCGTTCAAACCGTCGTTTATATTGTAATAATAACTGTACAGTATCGTCGGTGCACTTTAAGAGATTCAAGGCACAAGTGCTAATAATGAATTACATGTAAATAATGTTAGGGAACGTATTTTTTTAAGACACATGCTAGTGAAAAGTTTCAAGCTTGTGTACGAGAAAACGTCTAGCGGCAGAGCGGCTCTCCTTACGGTATTGCCAAAGCGCGTTCGATTTCACGCGCTATCCCGCGTCGCACAGCTCTATCTATCCTTTTCACTCGTTCCGCGCGCGCGCAGTAGCAGTACACGTCTAAAAAGCAAGAATAAAGATCGTTAGTTCGTTCGTCACTACGTGTATATACTAGTATCACGGGGAAGAGAAAAATGGCAGACACAGCAGTAGCATCCGAGACACCCGCGCCGGCTACGCCCGCGAAGAAGCCGAAGGCGTCCGCCGCCGGCGCCAAGAAACCGAAGGCGAAGCCGACGCACCCTAAGACATCCGAGATGGTCAACAACGCCATCAAGGAGTTGAAGGAGCGAAGCGGTTCCTCCCTGCAAGCGATCAAGAAATACATAGCCGCTCAGTATAAGGTCGACGCCGAGAAATTGGCGCCGTTCATCAGGAAGTATCTCAAGAGCGCCGTAGAGTCCGGTGCCCTCATTCAGACCAAGGGAAAGGGCGCTTCGGGATCGTTCAAGTTGGAATCCAAATCGGCCGCCTCCAAGAAACCCGCCGCGAGCAAAGCTACCGCCAAGGGAGCCTCCGCCGCGTCCGCCAAGTCCAAGAAGGCGACCGCCTCCGCCGCCGCGGGCAAAGCGAAGAAAGCTGCAGCCTCGAGCGCCGCTTCGTCGCCGTCGAAGGCGAAGCCCGCCACCAAGGACAAGAAGGCCGCCGCCGCTAAGAAGAAGCCCGCCGCCAAGAAACCCGCGGCCGCCGCCAAGGGTAAAGCCGCCGCCGCACCCAAGGCGAAGAAGACAGCGAAGCCTCCGACGAAGAAGCCGAAAGCGCCCAAACCGAAGAAGGCCGCCGCCACCCCCAAGTCCAAGCCCGCGGCTAAGAAGGCGTCCGCCGGCAAGAAGTAAACGACAAGTATACGCCGCCATCACACCGCCGCCAATGCAGCAAGCAACTCGTGTCGCCCGCCGGTGTCGTCTTATGTGGTATGTGGTGCGCCCGGTGCGGTGTGTGAAGGTGACGTTGTTGTTGTTGTCTATAAGTTATTCAACAACCGACTACATTGCTTGGCTAAAAAGTGGAAGAAAGAAAGGAAGCAAGCAAGCGTCGTCACTCACCGAAACGCCCGCGCCGGCGCGCCGCCACCATCATAACGGCCCCGAGTCAGAGGCTGCGGTTGCAGCGAACGTCGAATGTTCAACAAAAAGCCCTTTTCAGGGCTAACAAAACGTTCAAACATGTGTATTCACATGGTTTCTGTTCGAATTACGAGTCTCTCTCTATCTCCACGCAGTTTCTACCCTGAAAACGATATAAAACAAACACGTTACACTACATAATATAATTATGCTTTATAACACAACAAACACACACACACACACACACACACACACACACACACACACACACACACACACACACACACACATACATACATACATACATACACAATCCCTACGTACTTTACTTAGGTACTACTGCTGCATTACCCACCTACGCGTACGCAATACTCACACGAGTTACCTACTAACTAAGTAACTACTTACAGGATCACTCACAAATTTAACACCATTTGCACACAACTAAATCTGTGTAATAATAATAATTATTATTATGCGTTGTTTACGTACCCGTAGGTGGTCATCCATCACTTCACTCACAGTCACAGTCGATCGTCCATTTCATTGGACCTATTTCATTCACATTGCTGCATTCAGCGGCACCTCCGTCCGCGCCGTTGTTCGTAATTTACGTACGTATAATATATATATGCACACGCACGCATTTAGCACCACACCTGAAACGTAACACCCACGATTGAACGTTAACTAAATAAACAAAATTTATCATATATTATCATCACCGTTAACAAACACATTCATTAGGTACGCTGATGTCTTATTTTACCGCCACAGTAGGTCTCTCACACGCACACACAACACACACGGCGGGCTTTCCGCGCAAACGATATTTTATTTATCACTAGGTATCACTATTGGCCGTTTGTTTCGCCCCACACATTGCATTATTTTGTACCTATAATACAAAAATCGCAGCAGGACCGCCCGACTGCCCGCGACGACGAAACTTTTCTCTTGTTGTCTTGACTTTTGCAATTATATTTCCGTCATAGACTAGTGCAATGATAATATTCACGTTATATAACAAAATGCAGCCAACTATGAAAAGTTTGTTTGTTTATTATTATTTAGTTTTCATTAGTCATTAGTCATTTAGTTGAAAAAAGAAAAAAAAAAGAAGAAGAAAAAAAAAAAAATGGGACAGTGGTAATTATCTGCATCTAGCACTCTTTATAAAATAAACATTGGACCTGGACATGCCGTGCTCTGAATACCTACACACATTCTGTCTGGGTCGGTCGGGGTGGGTTCTATTAGAGAGCGAGTGCTAAGTATATGTCTGTCTCACTCTCTCTTACGTTTAAACGCTCACCCCACTATTCGGCCGGCGTGCGCGAGTATATATATTATTATTTCGATGATTTTAGAAACAGTCTCTGCTGCGCTCTCGCTCGCCGCACCTATAACTTATTCGTTATTAGAGGTGGTAAAAACGCATCTTTGTAGAGATTGGATCATTTGTATCTGGATCAGTTCAAAGATTCGAATCAGTAAAGTGCTTCATTTGCATCAGTAACTCTAAGCGCGATTTACTTGCGCAAATGAATTAAACAAAAACCTTCATGAATCGTTTTTATTGACCTTGTTTGAAGAATATTATGTAAAGTGTATAATATTGTGTAAGTATTTTATTTTATTTGCCTAAAACGATATAAATCGATTTTCTTTCATACTTTTTTCAGGCTTAGGACTGACTTTTGTAAAGTTCTAACTGGCCTATTTAAAAATCAATTTTATATAAGTACAGTGATTTCATTCATTATTTACAACTTTGCCGTTTTTTATTTTTGTTTTTTTCTTCCGCAAATAAAGGTCAACTAAAACAAAAAATAACAACAGTTCATCTTACTTCACACGTAATGCGTGCGTAGGTGAGCTAGTTTTGCCGTCTTTCTCAATCACCTACTCGTAATGAATTAGTGAAAGAGACGGCGGTCGGCAATCTCCGATGTGACCCGAAGCGCTCCGAAAAGTCTATCTCACTCAATCGTGTCCGCGAGCGCGCGAGCCGATTGAAACCGAGATGCAATTGAGCGAGTGATTCATTTGAAGCGGTGTTAGGGATTCGAATCAGTGAATCACTTTAAAGAAACGACTCACTGAGTCGTTTCCGTAAAGAGCGACACACCTCTATTCGTTATTCACGTTCCGTAAATCAACACTCCAAACATGTCCGGACGCGGCAAAGGTGGCAAAGTAAAGGGGAAGGCAAAGTCTCGGTCCAACCGTGCCGGTCTACAGTTCCCGGTCGGTCGTATCCACAGACTTCTGCGTAAGGGAAACTACGCCGAGCGCGTCGGTGCCGGTGCGCCTGTCTACCTCGCCGCCGTGATGGAGTACTTGGCCGCCGAGGTCCTCGAGTTGGCCGGCAACGCTGCCCGTGACAACAAGAAGACCAGAATCATCCCCAGACATCTCCAGCTGGCGATACGCAACGACGAGGAGTTGAACAAGCTCCTCTCCGGCGTGACCATCGCCCAGGGTGGTGTGCTGCCCAACATTCAGGCGGTGCTGTTGCCAAAGAAGACCGAAAAGAAGGCTTAAGCTTTTCATGTACACGTATCCGAACGTGCACACTATGACGTCACACAGAGGCACTCGTGTGTTACGCTTCATATACAAAAGGCCCTTTTCAGGGCCACAATATGATTCTGATATTTTATAAAATGTTTCTTGGAGATTGACTCATACAATTAGTACATACATGATAACGTACAATACACACACGCCCACATTGCCATACGAAATCGTCGATACATATATATACATACCATGTGTACCCAGTAATGAAAGTGAACGAGTCAAGAAATTATATAAATTACCATTGCAATTATGAAATTATACAAAATTGAAAGGAGGTGCCCAATGAATTATATTCTGTGTATTATAGACGGGTAAGTATATATTTAAAGTAGATTATTGGTGAATTTAATAAAAAATGGTACAAACACGATTAGTATTGATATTATCAAAAACGCAATGTTTACTACTCATACAATCTATAAAAGAGCGACATGGTGATATGTATCTGTCTCGTTTCAACCGCATGTGCAGAACTTTTTGAGCGAGAGGACGAATTAGAGCGAGACGGAAGACGTTGGAGCGACGCTATTGGTCGCCAATGTAAAGCTCAGTAGTCGAGTATTCGACCCCCGTGAATCGAGGTATACCCATATTTTTGTCTCGGCTACGACACATTCGCTCGCATCTCCCAACGGTGCACGCGTCGTTTGCATATAAGCCGATTGTTTCGTACACACTCAACTCTCAACCATGCCGCCCAAGACAAGTGGAAAGGCCGCTAAGAAGTCCGGCAAGGCCCAAAAGAACATCTCTAAAACCGACAAGAAAAAGAAGAAGCACAAGAGGAAGGAGAGCTACGCCATCTACATCTACAAGGTGTTGAAGCAGGTGCACCCGGACACCGGCATCTCCAGTAAGGCCATGTCTATCATGAACTCGTTCGTGAACGACATCTTCGAACGCATCGCCGCCGAAGCCTCTCGCCTCGCCCACTACAACAAGCGCTCCACCATCACATCGAGGGAGGTGCAGACCTCCGTCAGGCTCCTGCTGCCCGGTGAACTCGCCAAGCACGCCGTGAGTGAAGGCACCAAGGCGGTCACCAAGTACACCAGCTCAAAGTGAATTCGGTTAATTAATGTTAACCGATTCGCCGTGTCTCGTAACTCGTTACACGCGCACTGCTGTGTGCGTGTGTGCGGGCACGACACTGAACCAAAAGGCCCTTTTCAGGGCCACAAAATGCATATCGAAAATTACAATGTTTCTTGAAGATGACGTCTCAGATAAATATTATTATTATAGCGTAAATAAATAAATAAATGAATGAATGACATGAAGTTAGAAACTTTTACGCGCAGCATAGGTAGTTGTACGCGTGCGCGTGCTTATGTATGTATGTATAAAACGAGTAGATATAAAATACATTGTGTACGTATGAATTAATTATTATTATTACATTATTTAGACAACACAGAGCGCACTGCAACAACATTAGGTGTTCAATAAGAGACAAAAGATAAAAATAAAAACGTTACGTCGCAGGTTGTGATGATGTAAAAAAAAAATAAAAAAAAAAAATAGGTTGGTACCTATGTACAATGCAAATATAATAATATAAACGATAACGACACCGCGACGGCATAAAAAAAAAAAAAAAAAAATGTGTACATACGTGTGCATCAAATGTAATATGTGCGTGCATTAAGATTGATTTCCTTATTATTATTTTAATATAGTATCTACCTAACTAAACATTAGTACACAGGCAAAATAGTAAGAATGACGATTCACCGAGTAAAATACAACAACACCAGTGGGAAAGGAATGGCGCGTTTGCGCGCTAGAAAGGGACGGTAGACGGTGAGCGAGCGAGAGCGACGCCTCGTCCGTGTATAAATATAGACTTGTGTCCGTATGTGTTTTTATTATACGTCAGTACGTCGTTAGTACGACACGTAACCTCCCTAGTCGCGTTGCACCCAACTCCCGTGTGTGTAAACTCACTTTAATTAACAATGGCACGTACGAAGCAGACCGCTCGTAAATCCACCGGTGGCAAAGCCCCGAGGAAGCAGCTCGCCACCAAGGCGGCTCGCAAGAGCGCGCCCGCCACCGGCGGTGTCAAGAAGCCCCATCGCTACAGGCCCGGCACCGTAGCCCTTCGTGAGATCCGTCGTTACCAGAAGAGTACAGAGCTGTTGATCCGCAAGCTGCCGTTCCAGCGTCTCGTACGTGAGATCGCACAGGACTTCAAGACCGACCTGCGTTTCCAGAGCTCCGCCGTGATGGCCCTCCAGGAGGCGAGCGAGGCTTACCTAGTCGGTCTCTTCGAAGACACCAATCTGTGCGCCATCCACGCGAAACGCGTCACCATCATGCCAAAGGACATCCAATTGGCGCGCAGGATCCGAGGAGAGCGCGCTTAAGCAGCGAGCGGTCGCTTGCATAACGTTCGCCGGCGGCGCGAACCGCGTCCGCGTGGCAAACGTTGTTCAATACAATTATTCACAAAAGGCCCTTTTCAGGGCCGCATATGATTCATGAATGTGTGTTTTAATTAATTAAACACTAAAAGTTTCTTTGAGACGAGACGCACAGTATACTCACGTACTTGCTCATAGATCGGTATCTTACATAAATATGATCATAAGGGATAACTAACCTATTATTAATGTGTGACAATACGCAGATACCTACGGAACCACAATATACTCGTAGTAATTACTTATATTATATGTATTATGTCGTTTATCTCGGTGTTGTTGTTGTGATGAATATATATATATATATATATATATATATATATTTACTCGTACATGGACACCGTTGCATGATATAGATGATTCACATCGTGATGATAGTACAGGTAAGGTACGGTAATTGTATTAACACCGATATTATAACCATACGTGTATGCGTGTGAGGTGAGAGAAGAATAAACAACGGACGATATATGATATTAATAATTATTAGGTATTTATTTTTGTTAATATTGTTAGGTATGTATAAATTATGAAAAATCGTCACCCGAAACACGAACAGACCGATTTGTAAACAATCGTCTGTCTCTATCGCACCGTCGCACGCAACGCTTCGTGTGATCGAGTGTACGGCCCCCTCCCCACTACGCCTGTAGCCTACCCGCTGTCTCTATGGAATCGTATAAATATCGGAGCACCGTATATGTAGTGAGTCAGTTACGCGCTACCCGCCTAACGTTCGTTAGTCCGTCGTACAAAAGAACAATCTTGTAACAATTCAACATGACCGGTCGCGGTAAGGGAGGAAAGGGTCTGGGGAAAGGAGGCGCCAAGCGTCACAGGAAGGTGCTCCGTGATAACATCCAAGGTATCACGAAGCCAGCGATCCGTCGTCTCGCTCGCAGAGGTGGCGTGAAACGTATCTCCGGTTTGATCTACGAAGAGACCCGCGGTGTGCTCAAGGTGTTCCTAGAGAACGTGATCCGTGACGCCGTCACCTACACCGAGCACGCCAAGAGGAAGACCGTCACCGCCATGGACGTGGTCTACGCTCTGAAACGCCAGGGGCGCACCCTATACGGTTTCGGAGGTTAAATAACCATACCTACCCACCCCGGTCGGTGTGTGTGTGTCGTCGTGTGGTGCATCATCGCCGCCGCTCGCCGATTTATAATAAAAAGGCCCTTTTCAGGGCCGCACAAGTTTCGTTGTTTAAAAATTGACTGTTTCTTTCGAAGACGAAGTTGCAGCACTCTATGTACCTACCTATACATTACTTGGCATACATACATCACACTCGAGATTATTTCCACATTGACGAGAACGCATGCTACTCGAACTCTCACATTAGTTTACCTGCTTACCTGCCTACATATTATAATATCACGTAGGTACCTACCGAACTACTGTACTTTTTTTTTTATTATTTATTGAATGTACTGTATTACCAGACTGTTGAATACATCGTCACTCCTTTTTTATATGGTATAAAAATATAAAATGAAATAAACATGGGAAGGGAGGGAGTGAGTGAGATGGATAGGTAGGTAGGATATGTAAGTGTTGCTCGAACAACACTTCAGAGAGATGATTTTAAACATTTATTTTATGATGAAAGAGTTTAATTTGTAAGTATAACAATACACAAAACAATTAAATATAATTAATTATAATTTATACACATATTCTCGGGCCGGTTATCGCCTCCTCCTCTTACGGCAGCGTCGCAGCGGGTTGAGCAATGAATGAACTGAAATAAAAAAAAAATATATATGTATATACATATAATATATTACATTTTGTACAGTTTTGAAATTACAAATAATTTTATTATTCGACTTGTCGACACGCGAAGAACGCGTTGGTTGATCAGCAGCAAGCAGCAATAGTAGAAGAATCTGCATTTTGTACTCATATAGGACCCGATGATACCGCCTGTTATTATGGAGAGCGTGTTAGTTATTAGATCGCGCGCGGACTATGTAGGTACGTACAGTTATAATGTTGTTATCAATATGACTTTGAATCATTTAACATGATTGAAATATGGATAATACAATTTATTTATAAGCGTAACATGTAACGTACACGAGCACAGGAACGCCTTCACAGAGACCGAGTGGAGAGCGTTCATGTTTTACGACCCTCCTCTCGAGTACGATAAATACGGCCCGAAGCGTAACAAATATGATATATTTTTTTACACGTATAAAGGTTGGGATGTTCGATTTTAAATTTTCGAAGAATTAACGTACATCATATACGAATTACGGGAGAAAAATAACATTTAAACACGACCCTCGGTCAATGCGGTGCACAATGTTGAAAATAAACTAGCGTAGCGTTCAAACCGTCGTTTATATTGTAATAATAACTGTACAGTATCGTCGGTGCACTTTAAGAGATTCAAGGCACAAGTGCTAATAATGAATTACATGTAAATAATGTTAGGGAACGTATTTTTTTAAGACACATGCTAGTGAAAAGTTTCAAGCTTGTGTACGAGAAAACGTCTAGCGGCAGAGCGGCTCTCCTTACGGTATTGCCAAAGCGCGTTCGATTTCACGCGCTATCCCGCGTCGCACAGCTCTATCTATCCTTTTCACTCGTTCCGCGCGCGCGCAGTAGCAGTACACGTCTAAAAAGCAAGAATAAAGATCGTTAGTTCGTTCGTCACTACGTGTATATACTAGTATCACGGGGAAGAGAAAAATGGCAGACACAGCAGTAGCATCCGAGACACCCGCGCCGGCTACGCCCGCGAAGAAGCCGAAGGCGTCCGCCGCCGGCGCCAAGAAACCGAAGGCGAAGCCGACGCACCCTAAGACATCCGAGATGGTCAACAACGCCATCAAGGAGTTGAAGGAGCGAAGCGGTTCCTCCCTGCAAGCGATCAAGAAATACATAGCCGCTCAGTATAAGGTCGACGCCGAGAAATTGGCGCCGTTCATCAGGAAGTATCTCAAGAGCGCCGTAGAGTCCGGTGCCCTCATTCAGACCAAGGGAAAGGGCGCTTCGGGATCGTTCAAGTTGGAATCCAAATCGGCCGCCTCCAAGAAACCCGCCGCGAGCAAAGCTACCGCCAAGGGAGCCTCCGCCGCGTCCGCCAAGTCCAAGAAGGCGACCGCCTCCGCCGCCGCGGGCAAAGCGAAGAAAGCTGCAGCCTCGAGCGCCGCTTCGTCGCCGTCGAAGGCGAAGCCCGCCACCAAGGACAAGAAGGCCGCCGCCGCTAAGAAGAAGCCCGCCGCCAAGAAACCCGCGGCCGCCGCCAAGGGTAAAGCCGCCGCCGCACCCAAGGCGAAGAAGACAGCGAAGCCTCCGACGAAGAAGCCGAAAGCGCCCAAACCGAAGAAGGCCGCCGCCACCCCCAAGTCCAAGCCCGCGGCTAAGAAGGCGTCCGCCGGCAAGAAGTAAACGACAAGTATACGCCGCCATCACACCGCCGCCAATGCAGCAAGCAACTCGTGTCGCCCGCCGGTGTCGTCTTATGTGGTATGTGGTGCGCCCGGTGCGGTGTGTGAAGGTGACGTTGTTGTTGTTGTCTATAAGTTATTCAACAACCGACTACATTGCTTGGCTAAAAAGTGGAAGAAAGAAAGGAAGCAAGCAAGCGTCGTCACTCACCGAAACGCCCGCGCCGGCGCGCCGCCACCATCATAACGGCCCCGAGTCAGAGGCTGCGGTTGCAGCGAACGTCGAATGTTCAACAAAAAGCCCTTTTCAGGGCTAACAAAACGTTCAAACATGTGTATTCACATGGTTTCTGTTCGAATTACGAGTCTCTCTCTATCTCCACGCAGTTTCTACCCTGAAAACGATATAAAACAAACACGTTACACTACATAATATAATTATGCTTTATAACACAACAAACACACACACACACACACACACACACACACACACACACACACACACACACACACACACACACACACACATACATACATACATACATACATACATACACAATCCCTACGTACTTTACTTAGGTACTACTGCTGCATTACCCACCTACGCGTACGCAATACTCACACGAGTTACCTACTAACTAAGTAACTACTTACAGGATCACTCACAAATTTAACACCATTTGCACACAACTAAATCTGTGTAATAATAATAATTATTATTATGCGTTGTTTACGTACCCGTAGGTGGTCATCCATCACTTCACTCACAGTCACAGTCGATCGTCCATTTCATTGGACCTATTTCATTCACATTGCTGCATTCAGCGGCACCTCCGTCCGCGCCGTTGTTCGTAATTTACGTACGTATAATATATATATGCACACGCACGCATTTAGCACCACACCTGAAACGTAACACCCACGATTGAACGTTAACTAAATAAACAAAATTTATCATATATTATCATCACCGTTAACAAACACATTCATTAGGTACGCTGATGTCTTATTTTACCGCCACAGTAGGTCTCTCACACGCACACACAACACACACGGCGGGCTTTCCGCGCAAACGATATTTTATTTATCACTAGGTATCACTATTGGCCGTTTGTTTCGCCCCACACATTGCATTATTTTGTACCTATAATACAAAAATCGCAGCAGGACCGCCCGACTGCCCGCGACGACGAAACTTTTCTCTTGTTGTCTTGACTTTTGCAATTATATTTCCGTCATAGACTAGTGCAATGATAATATTCACGTTATATAACAAAATGCAGCCAACTATGAAAAGTTTGTTTGTTTATTATTATTTAGTTTTCATTAGTCATTAGTCATTTAGTTGAAAAAAGAAAAAAAAAAGAAGAAGAAAAAAAAAAAAATGGGACAGTGGTAATTATCTGCATCTAGCACTCTTTATAAAATAAACATTGGACCTGGACATGCCGTGCTCTGAATACCTACACACATTCTGTCTGGGTCGGTCGGGGTGGGTTCTATTAGAGAGCGAGTGCTAAGTATATGTCTGTCTCACTCTCTCTTACGTTTAAACGCTCACCCCACTATTCGGCCGGCGTGCGCGAGTATATATATTATTATTTCGATGATTTTAGAAACAGTCTCTGCTGCGCTCTCGCTCGCCGCACCTATAACTTATTCGTTATTCACGTTCCGTAAATCAACACTCCAAACATGTCCGGACGCGGCAAAGGTGGCAAAGTAAAGGGGAAGGCAAAGTCTCGGTCCAACCGTGCCGGTCTACAGTTCCCGGTCGGTCGTATCCACAGACTTCTGCGTAAGGGAAACTACGCCGAGCGCGTCGGTGCCGGTGCGCCTGTCTACCTCGCCGCCGTGATGGAGTACTTGGCCGCCGAGGTCCTCGAGTTGGCCGGCAACGCTGCCCGTGACAACAAGAAGACCAGAATCATCCCCAGACATCTCCAGCTGGCGATACGCAACGACGAGGAGTTGAACAAGCTCCTCTCCGGCGTGACCATCGCCCAGGGTGGTGTGCTGCCCAACATTCAGGCGGTGCTGTTGCCAAAGAAGACCGAAAAGAAGGCTTAAGCTTTTCATGTACACGTATCCGAACGTGCACACTATGACGTCACACAGAGGCACTCGTGTGTTACGCTTCATATACAAAAGGCCCTTTTCAGGGCCACAATATGATTCTGATATTTTATAAAATGTTTCTTGGAGATTGACTCATACAATTAGTACATACATGATAACGTACAATACACACACGCCCACATTGCCATACGAAATCGTCGATACATATATATACATACCATGTGTACCCAGTAATGAAAGTGAACGAGTCAAGAAATTATATAAATTACCATTGCAATTATGAAATTATACAAAATTGAAAGGAGGTGCCCAATGAATTATATTCTGTGTATTATAGACGGGTAAGTATATATTTAAAGTAGATTATTGGTGAATTTAATAAAAAATGGTACAAACACGATTAGTATTGATATTATCAAAAACGCAATGTTTACTACTCATACAATCTATAAAAGAGCGACATGGTGATATGTATCTGTCTCGTTTCAACCGCATGTGCAGAACTTTTTGAGCGAGAGGACGAATTAGAGCGAGACGGAAGACGTTGGAGCGACGCTATTGGTCGCCAATGTAAAGCTCAGTAGTCGAGTATTCGACCCCCGTGAATCGAGGTATACCCATATTTTTGTCTCGGCTACGACACATTCGCTCGCATCTCCCAACGGTGCACGCGTCGTTTGCATATAAGCCGATTGTTTCGTACACACTCAACTCTCAACCATGCCGCCCAAGACAAGTGGAAAGGCCGCTAAGAAGTCCGGCAAGGCCCAAAAGAACATCTCTAAAACCGACAAGAAAAAGAAGAAGCACAAGAGGAAGGAGAGCTACGCCATCTACATCTACAAGGTGTTGAAGCAGGTGCACCCGGACACCGGCATCTCCAGTAAGGCCATGTCTATCATGAACTCGTTCGTGAACGACATCTTCGAACGCATCGCCGCCGAAGCCTCTCGCCTCGCCCACTACAACAAGCGCTCCACCATCACATCGAGGGAGGTGCAGACCTCCGTCAGGCTCCTGCTGCCCGGTGAACTCGCCAAGCACGCCGTGAGTGAAGGCACCAAGGCGGTCACCAAGTACACCAGCTCAAAGTGAATTCGGTTAATTAATGTTAACCGATTCGCCGTGTCTCGTAACTCGTTACACGCGCACTGCTGTGTGCGTGTGTGCGGGCACGACACTGAACCAAAAGGCCCTTTTCAGGGCCACAAAATGCATATCGAAAATTACAATGTTTCTTGAAGATGACGTCTCAGATAAATATTATTATTATAGCGTAAATAAATAAATAAATGAATGAATGACATGAAGTTAGAAACTTTTACGCGCAGCATAGGTAGTTGTACGCGTGCGCGTGCTTATGTATGTATGTATAAAACGAGTAGATATAAAATACATTGTGTACGTATGAATTAATTATTATTATTACATTATTTAGACAACACAGAGCGCACTGCAACAACATTAGGTGTTCAATAAGAGACAAAAGATAAAAATAAAAACGTTACGTCGCAGGTTGTGATGATGTAAAAAAAAAATAAAAAAAAAAAATAGGTTGGTACCTATGTACAATGCAAATATAATAATATAAACGATAACGACACCGCGACGGCATAAAAAAAAAAAAAAAAAAAATGTGTACATACGTGTGCATCAAATGTAATATGTGCGTGCATTAAGATTGATTTCCTTATTATTATTTTAATATAGTATCTACCTAACTAAACATTAGTACACAGGCAAAATAGTAAGAATGACGATTCACCGAGTAAAATACAACAACACCAGTGGGAAAGGAATGGCGCGTTTGCGCGCTAGAAAGGGACGGTAGACGGTGAGCGAGCGAGAGCGACGCCTCGTCCGTGTATAAATATAGACTTGTGTCCGTATGTGTTTTTATTATACGTCAGTACGTCGTTAGTACGACACGTAACCTCCCTAGTCGCGTTGCACCCAACTCCCGTGTGTGTAAACTCACTTTAATTAACAATGGCACGTACGAAGCAGACCGCTCGTAAATCCACCGGTGGCAAAGCCCCGAGGAAGCAGCTCGCCACCAAGGCGGCTCGCAAGAGCGCGCCCGCCACCGGCGGTGTCAAGAAGCCCCATCGCTACAGGCCCGGCACCGTAGCCCTTCGTGAGATCCGTCGTTACCAGAAGAGTACAGAGCTGTTGATCCGCAAGCTGCCGTTCCAGCGTCTCGTACGTGAGATCGCACAGGACTTCAAGACCGACCTGCGTTTCCAGAGCTCCGCCGTGATGGCCCTCCAGGAGGCGAGCGAGGCTTACCTAGTCGGTCTCTTCGAAGACACCAATCTGTGCGCCATCCACGCGAAACGCGTCACCATCATGCCAAAGGACATCCAATTGGCGCGCAGGATCCGAGGAGAGCGCGCTTAAGCAGCGAGCGGTCGCTTGCATAACGTTCGCCGGCGGCGCGAACCGCGTCCGCGTGGCAAACGTTGTTCAATACAATTATTCACAAAAGGCCCTTTTCAGGGCCGCATATGATTCATGAATGTGTGTTTTAATTAATTAAACACTAAAAGTTTCTTTGAGACGAGACGCACAGTATACTCACGTACTTGCTCATAGATCGGTATCTTACATAAATATGATCATAAGGGATAACTAACCTATTATTAATGTGTGACAATACGCAGATACCTACGGAACCACAATATACTCGTAGTAATTACTTATATTATATGTATTATGTCGTTTATCTCGGTGTTGTTGTTGTGATGAATATATATATATATATATATATATTTACTCGTACATGGACACCGTTGCATGATATAGATGATTCACATCGTGATGATAGTACAGGTAAGGTACGGTAATTGTATTAACACCGATATTATAACCATACGTGTATGCGTGTGAGGTGAGAGAAGAATAAACAACGGACGATATATGATATTAATAATTATTAGGTATTTATTTTTGTTAATATTGTTAGGTATGTATAAATTATGAAAAATCGTCACCCGAAACACGAACAGACCGATTTGTAAACAATCGTCTGTCTCTATCGCACCGTCGCACGCAACGCTTCGTGTGATCGAGTGTACGGCCCCCTCCCCACTACGCCTGTAGCCTACCCGCTGTCTCTATGGAATCGTATAAATATCGGAGCACCGTATATGTAGTGAGTCAGTTACGCGCTACCCGCCTAACGTTCGTTAGTCCGTCGTACAAAAGAACAATCTTGTAACAATTCAACATGACCGGTCGCGGTAAGGGAGGAAAGGGTCTGGGGAAAGGAGGCGCCAAGCGTCACAGGAAGGTGCTCCGTGATAACATCCAAGGTATCACGAAGCCAGCGATCCGTCGTCTCGCTCGCAGAGGTGGCGTGAAACGTATCTCCGGTTTGATCTACGAAGAGACCCGCGGTGTGCTCAAGGTGTTCCTAGAGAACGTGATCCGTGACGCCGTCACCTACACCGAGCACGCCAAGAGGAAGACCGTCACCGCCATGGACGTGGTCTACGCTCTGAAACGCCAGGGGCGCACCCTATACGGTTTCGGAGGTTAAATAACCATACCTACCCACCCCGGTCGGTGTGTGTGTGTCGTCGTGTGGTGCATCATCGCCGCCGCTCGCCGATTTATAATAAAAAGGCCCTTTTCAGGGCCGCACAAGTTTCGTTGTTTAAAAATTGACTGTTTCTTTCGAAGACGAAGTTGCAGCACTCTATGTACCTACCTATACATTACTTGGCATACATACATCACACTCGAGATTATTTCCACATTGACGAGAACGCATGCTACTCGAACTCTCACATTAGTTTACCTGCTTACCTGCCTACATATTATAATATCACGTAGGTACCTACCGAACTACTGTACTTTTTTTTTTATTATTTATTGAATGTACTGTATTACCAGACTGTTGAATACATCGTCACTCCTTTTTTATATGGTATAAAAATATAAAATGAAATAAACATGGGAAGGGAGGGAGTGAGTGAGATGGATAGGTAGGTAGGATATGTAAGTGTTGCTCGAACAACACTTCAGAGAGATGATTTTAAACATTTATTTTATGATGAAAGAGTTTAATTTGTAAGTATAACAATACACAAAACAATTAAATATAATTAATTATAATTTGTAATTCAAATAGGACTTTTAAAGGTAAGAGAGGCCTTAATATTCATATTGCCCGTAGTCATAATAGCACCAATTTACCCGCGTCTCTCCCTATTTCCTCTATTCCAAATCCTCTATCTTCTTCTCAATCTTTTGAATCTATCATCACAAACCTTCACCAATCTACTCCGCTGGTTAAGCGGATCCCTAGGGGAGCGAGAATAGCTTTAGCTAAATGCCTTTCTTCTTGTATTGAAAAATGTTTCGATAATACTGAAACTGCCTGGCAAAATCTTTTTACTTTTTCATACTCATTTTTTCACGTAAACTCTCCTTCTAAAACTTTAACTCGGGCGCTATTAGATAATGCTTCAAATTTCCACAATCCGTCCCTTCCATTCAGTCCGTCTAGTACGATATCTTCCAAATTTAACGTTTATCGTACCGTTGAGAACAAGGTTATGGACGGCGACCTGAAAAACGCAGCCCGAATCTTGTTCTCCGATGACACTCTCGCTCCCCCTAGTCAGGAAACTCTCGAGAGCCTTCGTAGTAAGCATCCTTCACATCCAGATTCTCCATCTTTACCTGTTCCTCCTCCTCAAAATTTCCAACCCTTACAGATACTTGATGACGGTGACACGTTTGCTGCCATCATGTCATTTCCGGCTGGTTCTGCTGGCGGCATCGACGGCATCACTCCCCAACACCTTAAGGACTTGGTGAGTGCTTCCGCTGCTGACGCCGGTAGAATTTTGCTTTCCAACATTACGAAATTGTGCAACTTTCTCTTATCTGGCAAGGTAACTGAAAGTTTTGTCCCATTTTTATTTGGTGCTAGACTTTGTGCCTTTCGAAAAAAAGATGGTGGCATTCGCCCTATTGCTATTGGCTCAACGTTTCGTCGTCTTGCAGCCAAATTAGCCTGTCGTGATCTTTTTTCTCCTTTGAAAGAGTATTTTCAACCCATTCAACTTGGTTTCGGCAGTAAGGGAGGTTGCGAGGCGTTGGTTCATTCCGCTCGCAATTTCCTCTCCTGTGACGAATCTGAAGTTTTTTTGAAAGTTGATGTGAAGAATGCTTTCAATTCTCTTGACAGGTCTGTCTTGCTGAATGAAGTTCAGACTCACACTCCACAGATTTATCCCTTTGTTTTTCAGTGTTACAATAATCAATCAAAATTACTTTACAATGAACATTCAATTGTTTCTGCAGTCGGTGTTCAGCAAGGCGACCCTTTAGGTCCAGCCCTTTTTAGTTTAGGCATCCATCCTGTCATTTCATCCTTAAATTCTAAATTTAATGCCTGGTATCTGGATGACGGGTCCTTTGGAGGCAAAGCAGATGTTGTTTTCCAAGACCTTGTCCAGATTATAGAAGGATTTAAGAAATTAGGCTTGGAACTGAACCTTTCAAAATGTGAACTTTTTATTAATGATCACGTTTCGTCTGGTTCCCGTCAGGCAATCATTGATAAATTCAATTCCCTTGCTCCTAACATCAAAATTCTGAATTCTGAATCGCTTTGCCTCCTGGGTGCCCCTCTTCTTGATGCCAGCATCGAACCTTTTCTAGATAAAAAATTGAATGATTTCACCCTTTCAGCCCCTAGATTAGAACACCTAAATTCACACATTGCATTTACTATTCTTAAATCGTGTCTTTTTGTGCCTAAATTTACATATTTCTTACGTGCTAGTCCTATCTGGAAAAAAAATAATTATTTAAAACTATTTGACACCACCCTTAAAAATAGTTTGGAAAAAATTTTAAATTTACATTTCGATAATAATTCTTGGGCTCAGGCTTCGCTTCCTATTCGTTTTGGTGGTATCGGAATTCGCCAAATTTCTAGTATAGCACTCCCCGCTTTTCTCTCCTCTTTGCATAGCACTTCCGTTTTAGCCGGAAAAATCTTTGAACATCCTCGCCAACTTTCTGAGGTGAGAGAGGCGGAGGAGTTTTGGCAAGGCCTCTGTCCTAGAGAAGACATCCCAAAGGAACGTCACCAGCAAAAACTTTGGGATGTCCCTCTTGCGAGAGAGACCTTCAATTATTTACTTCAAAATTCCGTCAGTGACAGTGGTCGCGCAAGGCTCTTGGCAGTTTCCTGCAAAGATTCTGGTCATTGGCTTCATGCTTTACCGTCGAAAAATTTGGGCACTCTTTTCGATAGTGAGTCTTTCCGGGTGTGTGTGGGTCTCCGCCTTGGTACCCCTATATGTGAAATTTTTACGTGTCCATGTGGCAAGGAGGTTGATAAATTTGGTCTCCACTGCCTTTGTTGCCAGCAAAGCGCTGGGCGTTTTGCCCGTCACGCTACCCTTAATGACGCCATCAGAAGAGCTCTTGCGACCATTAATGTTCCTTCCACGTTGGAACCACGTGGTTTGGTCCGTGATGATGGCAAGAGACCCGATGGCCTAACGCTTATTCCCTGGGAACGGGGTCGGGCCTTAGTTTGGGATGCAACTTGTGTCGATACTTTGGCCCCTTCCCATCTCAGAGAATCAGCCCTTAAAGCTGGAGCAGCAGCGGAGTTGGCTGAAAACGCCAAGCGTCGCAAGTACGTTTCACTTGCAAGTGATTATGTGTTTGCGCCGTTTGGCGTTGAAACATTTGGGCCGTGGGGACCCTCCGCTAAATTACTGTTTAGAAAAATTGCGCCAAAATTAAATTCTTTAACAGCCAATAATAAAGCTGGCTGGTTCCTAGCCCAAAGGATCAGCATAGCTATCCAACGCGGCAACGCAGCCAGCATCATAGCCTCCTTGCCGCAAGGAAATGGTTTCGTGTTTGAATAGGTATTTATATTAAGTATTTTTTTTTATGTTGCATGTCTTAGTTTAATTTTTTCTTGTTTGTTATTAATAAAGAGAAAAATATAATATATTAATATAATATATAAATTGTAATGTTGTTATGTAATTAAATTAATATTATAATTTATACACATATTCTCGGGCCGGTTATCGCCTCCTCCTCTTACGGCAGCGTCGCAGCGGGTTGAGCAATGAATGAACTGAAATAAAAAAAAAATATATATGTATATACATATAATATATTACATTTTGTACAGTTTTGAAATTACAAATAATTTTATTATTCGACTTGTCGACACGCGAAGAACGCGTTGGTTGATCAGCAGCAAGCAGCAATAGTAGAAGAATCTGCATTTTGTACTCATATAGGACCCGATGATACCGCCTGTTATTATGGAGAGCGTGTTAGTTATTAGATCGCGCGCGGACTATGTAGGTACGTACAGTTATAATGTTGTTATCAATATGACTTTGAATCATTTAACATGATTGAAATATGGATAATACAATTTATTTATAAGCGTAACATGTAACGTACACGAGCACAGGAACGCCTTCACAGAGACCGAGTGGAGAGCGTTCATGTTTTACGACCCTCCTCTCGAGTACGATAAATACGGCCC
>CAWUPE010001286.1:5000-12500 GCA_963924145.1 Pyrausta purpuralis
ATTTTATTTTAATAAAATAAATAAAAAAAAACAACTTCAATAACTTTCGCGACCGTGTAGGTATTAATAAATTACCTCCGTACATAAATAATATTATTACATTACTATAACATTATATTATTTTGTATGAATCAATGTTAAGAACAACTTTCATGTGGTTTGTTTCGTTCGTACTTTAAATTTCCCTTATAAACAACCTTAGCTCGCTCATATCACAAACTGTTACACTCGACATAAATAAAAAGGCTTATAAATATTTAACGCCAATATTCTTTTTGACTCCAAATGTTTAAATTTCGTTTTAGTTTACCTATCCTATCTGCCGTGTTTGCTCTTCTTATTAGCTAACGAAATAATTTTGATGTTCAGTAAGTAAATGTAAACAACATAATAAATAGCATATGGTTCTTCGGCATTCTTATTTTTTTTACATAAATAAATATTACATAATTATTAAACAAATACTAACATTTACGCAATTTCTTTGTTCGCAGGTAATTAACAAGAAAATTAATAATAATAATAATAATCACATCCTCCGACTACCCCTGCCTGACCTGAGTGTGTGAGTTAGTGAATTAGTTAGTTAGTTAGTAAGTAAGTAATTAATTAAATTAGTAGGTAATTTCCTACATTAAACGTAGATAAACATGTAATGAATATTCTCTCCGTAATCATAACAAACTAACAATACCAACTTGCCGGCTTCAAATAAGTTCATTGAGAACATTTCAACATGTCCATAAAATAAGAGTATACAATAAATTATCCGATTATTTTAACTCAAGAAAGTAACAATAACACTTTTCTATAAACATTGAAACGATCACTTATTTCCAAGTCCTATTATAGCATCAATGATGAATACATAGATTATGTTTTTTTTTTTTTTCATTTTTGTTTTCCTAATTCATATTGTATAGTAAAGCTTTATCTCTCTATGTAGCACTTGTTTTGCAGCGCCCAAATAGTGTCCATAATGATCCGTTTGCACATTGCCTTAATTACAAATAAAACCTATAATATTATTGTACATTATAGAGCAATGAAGTAGGTATAGTACCTTACTACTTACTACCACAACCTGATGTTTACTTTATACTCTCAGATTTTGTGTCTAGTAAAGAGCTATATGTAAATGACAGTGAAATACTAGCAAATAGTAACTTCATTATTTTGTTTTTTTTTCTGTGCAATTTATGAACGGAGCATACAAGCTGTGTTTGCGTCGATTTAGTTTAGCACCACACACACAAGTATCAAGGAAATGGATGAATTTACAATGACATGCCATTTAACTGATACCCATATAGTGGCTAGTTAGGGGATCAGCGCACAGTTAAAACTTTTAAAACAAAACGAATCTTCACACATCACACACGACATAACTTTTATGGAGCACTGAAAGGAACACTGCAATTTCAGTATAGTTTCTAATGCAAAACAAACCCATAAAACACTTTCATTCAATCAAAATACAAATGTTTACTTGAAATTTAACATTTCTAACACTAGCGGGAAGGTAGCGAAAAGCAAAACAAGAACTCCATAGAAGAAAAAAAAATGGCTGCCGCAAACTTTTCAAGGAATGTTTGCTGTACTTTGAAACCAAAACTTAAGCTCTCTTGACCTACTTACAATTTTAAAAGTATTATAAAATAAAATGACGGAATTTCCAGCATTCATAATAATATTAGTTTAAGATTTATTTTAGTTTATTAAATAGGTAAAAAGCGCAGGAAATAGCAACGACGCGCCTACTAGACTAGTATAATATACCTACTAGGGTGGACGAGTAACATCTGAAAGTTTGTCAATATAATAAATAACCAAGCTAAAATAAAATCATGATTTATCAATTTATAACCATGTTTCTATCTTAATTAAAAATAAATCTTAAGTATTGATAGTATGTATGTATGTATGTATGTATGTATGTATGTATGTATGTATGTATGCCTACTTTATGGGTATATGATGCGAATATCACCTGTCAGTCCTGTCACCTTTTGATTTGTATGAACAGGGCGTCATTTTCAATTTTTTCTGGTTTATATCTTCACTGACATTGTAGGTATGAGGCGCAATTGCAATAGTGTTTTTAATATTTTCGTTTATTAGTTGAGCGCGTTAATACTTAATGTATGAAAGTTGATGATAAAAATGCTTTAAATTTCTAGCTTAGTTTATAGATATATATTGTAATATTGATTTGGCATTATAATGACGAGGTAGGCACTTTTTTACTGCCTATATGGAATGCCACGCCCCTGCTAACTGACCCACCCACCCACCTATTATGTGGTGGATATATGGCGCGTCCATATTAATAGACTATTACATAATATTTTTTTCATATCCCCTTATACGATGGCCACACGGGGAAGGGCTGGGAGGGTGGGGTACACGGTACACGGCGGGCGAGGTGTGATTTAGTGGTTTTAAAGAGATTTGAATGTGCCTTTTTCTTTTTGAAAATTCCTTGGTTGGTTGGTTGGTTAGTGTAAAAATTTCCTCGGATTGAATAAACATAAATTAGGTACATAATGTATGTAGATAGGAGGTACTTATTAATGAAATGCAATGCAATACAATAATAATAATAAGTATATTGGGATAATTTTATCCGATAAAATTATTAATATTCAGGTTTTGGTTATCCGTCTCATACATACACTGCTCGATGAATGCAGAGCAACGGTATCAAATCGATACAAACACAATATTTGTTTTAACTGTTTGTAGGTATTTTAACAAACATAAACACTTAAATACATGTAATAGGGGGTATAAAGTTTGTCCGGTTGGTTTGTTATTTTAGTCAAGTAGTTGTTATGGACTGTTTCATATTGTTTGATTTCCTTTGGGTTCAAATTTTGTTTTGTACTGTAGTATGTACTGTAGTATATATATATATATATATATATATATATATATATATATATATATATATATATATATATATATATATATATGTACCTAGATATACATATATATATCATATGTATATATGTGATATACATATATATATATATATATATATACATGTATATATATATATATATATATATGTATATCACACCTCGCCCGCCGTGTACCGTGTAATTTTATTTATTGTTTAACACGCTTATATTATTAGCTTCACTTGTAACTATGTATGTGTAAGAAAAACTTGGAATCGTTATTTGACCCACTTTCCGGTCTTCGATTAGGATGAAATTTTGCACACGCTCTGACTTTTGATGACAATACATGACAAGCTAAGAAACGTCATTACAAAACCAATATGGCGGCTTCCCCAAGATGCCAAACAGGCTATTGGAAATGGGTAAAAACCCATTATATGAGTATCAAATGAAAGGGTTTGCTCTCAGGAATACGACAAAAATAGTCACGTGACTTAAATCCAACATGGCGGACATTAAAGATATCGATTTGGCTATTTGAAATGCACCCCCATGATATGGGTATTAAATGAAAGGGTTTGCTGAATTTGATACGATAAACATGATAGTTTTTTAAACTATTGTAATTATTAGTTTGTAAATGTAACCGAACCGTGGGTTACCTAAATGTTTTTTTTTGTTAGTTTTTGAAATCTTTCTGGAATGTTTCTTCGGAGCCTAACAAAATCAAACCTAACCTCATCTAACCTAACCGTGGGTTACCCAAATGGATTTTTTTGTTAGTTTTTGAAATCTTTCTGGAATCTTTCATCTGAACCTAACAAAATGAAACCTAACCTAAAATCTAACCTAACCTTCGGTTACCTAAGGGTGTTTTTTTTTAAGATTTTGGATTATTTCTGGAATGTTTCTTCTGAACCTAACAAAATCAAACCTAACCTAATCTAACCTAACCTTCGGTTACCTAGGGGTGTTTTTTTCTAGATTTTGGATTATTTCTGGAATGTTTCTTCTGAACTTAACAAAATCAAATCAAACCTAACCTAACCTAATCTAACCTAACCTTCGGTTACCTAAATGGATTTTTTTGTTAGTTTTTGAAATCTTTCTGGAATCTTTCTTCGGAACCTAACAAAATCAAACTTAACCTAATCTAACCTAACCTTCGGTTACCTAAGGGTGTTTTTTTTTAAGATTTTGGATTATTTCTGGAATGTTTCTTCTGAACCTAACAAAATCAAACCTAACCTAATCTAACCTAACCTTCGGTTACCTAGGGGTGTTTTTTTCTAGATTTTGGATTATTTCTGGAATGTTTCTTCTGAACTTAACAAAATCATATCAAACCTAACCTAATCTAACCTAACCTTCGGTTACCTAAATGGATTTTTTTGTTAGTTTTTGAAATCTTTCTGGAATCTTTCTTCGGAACCTAACAAAATCAAACTTAACCTAATCTAACCTAACCTTCGGTTACCTAAGGGTGTTTTTTTTTAAGATTTTGGATTATTTCTGGAATGTTTCTTCTGAACCTAACAAAATCAAACCTAACCTAATCTAACCTAACCTTCGGTTACCTAGGGGTGTTTTTTTCTAGATTTTGGATTATTTCTGGAATGTTTCTTCTGAACTTAACAAAATCATATCAAACCTAACCTAATCTAACCTAACCTTCGGTTACCTAAATGGATTTTTTTGTTAGTTTTTGAAATCTTTCTGGAATCTTTCATCTGAACCTAACAAAATGAAACCTAACCTAAAATCTAACCTAACCTTCGGTTACCTAAGGGTGTTTTTTTTTAAGATTTTGGATTATTTCTGGAATGTTCCTTCTGAACCTAACAAAATCAAACCTAACCTAATCTAACCTAACCGTGGGATACCTAAATGGATTTTTTTGTTAGTTTTTGAAATCTTTCTGGAATCTTTCTTCGGAACCTAACAAAATCAAACCTAACCTCATCTAACCTAACATAAGGTTTTTTTTTTTAAGTTTTTGGTATCTCTCTAACCTAACATAACCTAACCTAACCTAACCATCGGTTTTTTTCCCATTCCAAAAAATAACTTATTTTACACCCGCCGCGTCGCGCGCACGATATTGCGCGTTCAGAATTTTTCGACATTGGAGTCGGTCGCTTGTCCACTCGTGACAGAATTGAAACGAAGAGCGCAGCAACGCGTTTGTTAGTATCAATCCGTGGCGAGAGGGGCGTGCAAACACACTCCGCGGCGCTGTGGGCGCGCATTGCGCGTGCGCACGACAGCGAAGTGTCGTTCGGAGGAAAGGCAAAGAGCGGCGGGAAGGCGCGTGTGCGCGCGCGCGCAGATGCGCGCGCGCCCTTCCGTTTAACCGCCGTTCTTTGAGTACTCTAGCTGGCATCGTCGTCTCTTCGGGCGTGTCGCACCACTTGTTTTGGGGACTTGTAAAATATTTATATTTTAATAGTCTCTCGAAAGTAAAATGTGCGTGTGAGCGCGGTAGAGTCGCGGCGGCGCTGGCATTGTTAAACTTTGTAGATCGACGGATCCGTTATTGTATATATGGATTTCGTAGGAACGGTCTCACTCAAGGCCTATATTGTGTTCCATGCGTATGTGTGTAACACTTTGGTCCGATGCAATTCTATCAGTGTTGTGTCTGAAAAGCGCCGATGGACGGTTATGCGTCCTCGTCAATTTTCAACAACACTGACGGAGGAGCGTCATACATATTTTTCTGGTCTGGTTCGGGATCTCTCTTGCTCCGGGCTGTTTGTCGCTAATGTGTACAAAACGTCAGTTGGAAGAGTTTTTTTACATAAAAGTGAAAAGTGATCTGTGCGAACCTTCAGTGTGGGCGCCTCCTTCATTTGGAGCGCTAAGTGCCCTTGTTCGCGATCTGATCGGAGACGACACAGATCGCGTACAGCGTGCGACACACCGATATATTATGACCAATATAGTCACGCCTCGATATCCGACGGTAAAACGTCGAATCGGGCGCAAGACACAGAACAGAGTAGAGAGATGAACACGCGTCGCGTGTTTTTTTTTTCTACTTTTATCATGTGTAAGCTCCCTGGTTGATCCTGCCAGTAGTTATATGCTTGTCTCAAAGATTAAGCCATGCATGTCTCAGTGCAAGCCGTATTAAGGCGATACCGCGAATGGCTCAATATATCAGTTTTGGTTCCTTAGATCTTACTCAGTTACTTGGATAACTGTGGTAATTCTAGAGCTAATACATGCAATCAGAACTCTGACCAGTGATGGGATGAGTGCTTTTATTAGATCAAAACCAATCGACGGAGGGCCTCGCGTTCGAAGTCGTTAATTTTGATGAATCTGGATAACTTTTGCCGATCGCACGGTCCAGTACCGGCGACGCATCTTTCAAATGTCTGCCTTATCAACTTTCGATGGTAGTTTCTGCGACTACCATGGTTGTCACGGGTAACGGGGAATCAGGGTTCGATTCCGGAGAGGGAGCCTGAGAAACGGCTACCACATCCAAGGAAGGCAGCAGGCGCGCAAATTACCCACTCCCGGCACGGGGAGGTAGTGACGAAAAATAACGATACGGGACTCTTACGAGGCCTCGTAATCGGAATGAGTACACTTTAAATATTTTAACGAGGAACAATTGGAGGGCAAGTCTGGTGCCAGCAGCCGCGGTAATTCCAGCTCCAATAGCGTATACTAAAATTGTTGCGGTTAAAAAGCTCGTAGTTGCATTTGTGCGCCGCGCTGTCGGTGCACCGCATCCGCGGTGATACTGACACGTTTGCGGAGCATATCGTCGGTGAGCCGACGGTCAAACGTCGGTTCAATATCAAAATCCTATCGCGGTGCTCTTCATTGAGTGTCGAGATGGGCCGACAACTTTACTTTGAACAAATTAGAGTGCTCAAAGCGGGCTCAAAATGCTGCTTGAATATTTCGTGCATGGAATAATAGAATATGATCTCGGTTCTATTTTGTTGGTTTTCAGAACTCCGAGGTAATGATTAATAGGGATAACTGGGGGCATTCGTATTGCGACGTTAGAGGTGAAATTCTTGGATCGTCGCAAGACGAACATCAGCGAAAGCATTTGCCAAAGGTGTTTTCATCAATCAAGAACGAAAGTTAGAGGTTCGAAGGCGATTAGATACCGCCCTAGTTCTAACCGTAAATATGTCATCTAGCGATCCGCCGACGTTATTACAATGGCTCGGCGGGCAGCTTTCGGGAAACCAAAGATTTTGGACTCCGGGGGGAGTATGGTTGCAAAGCTGAAACTTAAAGGAATTGACGGAAGGGCACCACCAGGAGTGGAGCCTGCGGCTTAATTTGACTCAACACGGGAAATCTCACCAGGCCCGGACACCGGAAGGATTGACAGATTAACAGCTCTTTCTTGATTCGGTGGGTGGTGGTGCATGGCCGTTCTTAGTTGGTGGAGCGATTTGTCTGGTTAATTCCGGTAACGAACGAGACTCTAGCCTGCTAAATAGGCGTCGCCATTTAGGTGCGCGTGGCTCTGTCACGCAACTCACTGGCGACGTATTAAAATTCTTCTTAGAGGGACCGGCGGCTTCGAGCCGCACGAGATTGAGCAATAACAGGTCTG
>CAWUPE010001286.1:17500-23417 GCA_963924145.1 Pyrausta purpuralis
TGCCGCGCCCTACGTGCAGCTGATCTTTTTGGACATCTCTGGTGCTTTCGACAACGCGTGGTGGCCAATGATTTTGTTGAAGGCCAAGCAGGCGGGCATACCGCCCAACATTTACAGAATCTTGGTCAGTTACTTCACGAACAGGCGTGTGGGACTCTATGTGGGGAACCAAACGACCTGGAAACGCAGCACTATGGGGTGTCCACAGGGATCGGTGCTCGGCCCGACACTTTGGAATCTCCTGCTCAATGACCTCCTACTGCTGCCGCGACCCGACGGAGTCCACCTTACTGCATACGCCGACGATGTTACGATATCGATAGAAGCACAGTCGCGGGCTGATATCGAACGCAAAGCCGCTACGATGTTGGGGAACATATCCGGTTGGGGAGCACGAAATAGACTCGGTTTCTCCCCTGGGAAGTCCCTCACCATGACGCACAAAGGTAAATTCCAGCGGGCTCCGATTATCAAACTGGACGGTGCTTCGATCGTAAGCGTTTCCCAGGCGAAGGTGTTGGGTGTTACCCTAGACGGTGCTAGGTCCTACATGCCGCATGCGAGATTGATTGGCGAGAGTGCCGCCCGCTGTTTTGCGAAGGTGTCTCGGGTGTCGGCGTCCTCCTGGGGCGTCCGATACCGCGCCCTTAAGGTCCTGTACTCAGGGACCTATGTGGCGTGTTTGACATACGCTGCGGCTGTATGGTGCCGACGCTCGTCGAATTTTGTTATCCGCAGAGCGCTGATTAGCACTCAGAGGCCGGCGCTAATATTACTCACGAAGGCCTACAGGACGTGCAGTTCCGCGGCACTACCGGTGCTCGCGGGAGTTCTCCCTGCCGACTTGGAAGTTTTTCGTGCGGGACGAAGTGAGCAGGAGAAATACCAACTGGCCCCCAGGGAGCGCAGGGAATTAAAACGTCGCATCAGAGAGGAGACTGTTGCCACTTGGCAAGAGCGGTGGTCTTCGAGCGAGGACGGACGCGAGTTGTTCAGCTTCTTTCCCGACGTAGTCGTGAGGTTATCTTTCGACTGGGTCGAACCGGACTATGTTGTTTCGCAGATTCTCACAGGACACGGTTGCTTCAGACGGCGCCTACATAAGCTTGCGCTGTGCGAGTCGGCACTGTGCCCCTGTGGTGAGGAGGTTGAAGAGAGCCGCGATCACGCACTTTGGGAATGTGAGCTATACGCGGAAGCCAGACATAAGATGCTAGACGCTATACGAACGGCTCAACCTGGTCCGATCTATCACCAGGACCTCGTGAGTAGCCGTAACAACTGGGAGGCATTGCGCGAATTCGCGCACTCTTGGCACATGCTTAGGCGTAATTTTGAAGTGTGATTGGTTTCAGATTTGACAAGTAGAGCAGCCCGACGCGAAGTCACGTTTTTGTGGTGTTCACGCCCCAGAAGGGGGAGAGGTGAAAGTCAGAGGGGACAGGAAACAGAAACTTGTAGGGAGCCTGAAGCAAGCGCCGATCGGTGAAGCAGCCTAATTAGCAGGCACGGAGGAGAAAGACCGGTCGGCGTCTCCCACGATTCGGGTCGTATGCCAAGACGGCAGGAAGACTCATGGGCGGAGGTGGGATTGTCCCTATCTACTATCTAGCGAAACCACAGCCAAGGGAACGGGCTTGGGAGAATCAGCGGGGAAAGAAGACCCTGTTGAGCTTGACTCTAGTCTGGCATTGTAAGGAGACATGAGAGGTGTAGCATAAGTGGGAGATCGTTTCGGCGGTCGTCGCTGAAAAACCACTACTTTCATTGTTTCATTACTTACTCGGTTGGGCGGAAGCGGTGCGCGGTCGATTCGTTCGGCGGGCGCACGGTGTTTCGTTCCAAGCGTGCAGAGTGGTGGCGTGGCGGCAACGCTCGTCACCGTTAAACTCCCGCGTGATCCGGTTCGAGGACACTGCCAGGCGGGGAGTTTGACTGGGGCGGTACATCTGTCAAAGAATAACGCAGGTGTCCTAAGGCCAGCTCAGCGAGGACAGAAACCTCGCGTGGAGCAAAAGGGCAAAAGCTGGCTTGATCCAGATGTTCAGTACGCATAGGGACTGCGAAAGCACGGCCTATCGATCCTTTAGTATAAAGAGTTTTTAGCAAGAGGTGCCAGAAAAGTTACCACAGGGATAACTGGCTTGTGGCAGCCAAGCGTTCATAGCGACGTTGCTTTTTGATCCTTCGATGTCGGCTCTTCCTATCATTGCGAAGCAAAGTTCGCCAAGCGTTGGATTGTTCACCCATCAAAAGGGAACGTGAGCTGGGTTTAGACCGTCGTGAGACAGGTTAGTTTTACCCTACTGATGGCTTGTCGTTGCGATAGTAATACTGCTCAGTACGAGAGGAACCGCAGTTTCGGACATTTGGTTCATGCACTCGGCCGAGCGGCCGGTGGTGCGAAGCTACCATCCGCGGGATTATGCCTGAACGCCTCTAAGGCCGAAGCCAGCCTAGCCGAATCCGGCAAGGATATGCTCACTGTGGAGCCCCGAGAGTCGGGAGGCTCTAAACAATGTGACTTTACTAGTCGCGCTTTACATCGTAAGGTGCGACGTCGAAGCCCATTTGAATCGCAGAGATCGGTGCGGTCGGTTTAACACGTGCACCACGGCTCTGAAGGTTCGAATTTACCTCAGTTCGATGTCGGGGCTCGGAATAGTCTGTAGACGACTTACGTTCCTGGCGGGGTGTTGTGCTCGGTAGAGCAGCGTCGTGCTGCGATCTGTTGAGACTCAGCCCTACGCCAGGTGATTCGTCCGAGGACGATCGTTTTTAAAGTTTTTAAATAACATCGCAGTGGAAGGCTTGTATTCAATATCGTCTAAACAATTTCTTTTTGTTTTTTCAAACACATCGCGATGTTAGGTTTGTATTAAATTTTGTAAATGTCATATCGATGGAAAGTTTGTTTTTAATCTATGGAATGATCGTTATATTGTTTGAAACGCATCGCGGGGGAATATTTACTTTTGCTTTAACAACTCTCCGGTACACTTTTTTTTTTTTGCAGTTACATGTAATAGCAGCGAAAACTAGTTTTATTGAATAATAATCACAATGTGTTTTTACTTATTAAATTTTATTTTAATAAAATAAATAAAAAAAAACAACTTCAATAACTTTCGCGACCGTGTAGGTATTAATAAATTACCTCCGTACATAAATAATATTATTACATTACTATAACATTATATTATTTTGTATGAATCAATGTTAAGAACAACTTTCATGTGGTTTGTTTCGTTCGTACTTTAAATTTCCCTTATAAACAACCTTAGCTCGCTCATATCACAAACTGTTACACTCGACATAAATAAAAAGGCTTATAAATATTTAACGCCAATATTCTTTTTGACTCCAAATGTTTAAATTTCGTTTTAGTTTACCTATCCTATCTGCCGTGTTTGCTCTTCTTATTAGCTAACGAAATAATTTTGATGTTCAGTAAGTAAATGTAAACAACATAATAAATAGCATATGGTTCTTCGGCATTCTTATTTTTTTTACATAAATAAATATTACATAATTATTAAACAAATACTAACATTTACGCAATTTCTTTGTTCGCAGGTAATTAACAAGAAAATTAATAATAATAATAATAATCACATCCTCCGACTACCCCTGCCTGACCTGAGTGTGTGAGTTAGTGAATTAGTTAGTTAGTTAGTAAGTAAGTAATTAATTAAATTAGTAGGTAATTTCCTACATTAAACGTAGATAAACATGTAATGAATATTCTCTCCGTAATCATAACAAACTAACAATACCAACTTGCCGGCTTCAAATAAGTTCATTGAGAACATTTCAACATGTCCATAAAATAAGAGTATACAATAAATTATCCGATTATTTTAACTCAAGAAAGTAACAATAACACTTTTCTATAAACATTGAAACGATCACTTATTTCCAAGTCCTATTATAGCATCAATGATGAATACATAGATTATGTTTTTTTTTTTTTTCATTTTTGTTTTCCTAATTCATATTGTATAGTAAAGCTTTATCTCTCTATGTAGCACTTGTTTTGCAGCGCCCAAATAGTGTCCATAATGATCCGTTTGCACATTGCCTTAATTACAAATAAAACCTATAATATTATTGTACATTATAGAGCAATGAAGTAGGTATAGTACCTTACTACTTACTACCACAACCTGATGTTTACTTTATACTCTCAGATTTTGTGTCTAGTAAAGAGCTATATGTAAATGACAGTGAAATACTAGCAAATAGTAACTTCATTATTTTGTTTTTTTTTCTGTGCAATTTATGAACGGAGCATACAAGCTGTGTTTGCGTCGATTTAGTTTAGCACCACACACACAAGTATCAAGGAAATGGATGAATTTACAATGACATGCCATTTAACTGATACCCATATAGTGGCTAGTTAGGGGATCAGCGCACAGTTAAAACTTTTAAAACAAAACGAATCTTCACACATCACACACGACATAACTTTTATGGAGCACTGAAAGGAACACTGCAATTTCAGTATAGTTTCTAATGCAAAACAAACCCATAAAACACTTTCATTCAATCAAAATACAAATGTTTACTTGAAATTTAACATTTCTAACACTAGCGGGAAGGTAGCGAAAAGCAAAACAAGAACTCCATAGAAGAAAAAAAAATGGCTGCCGCAAACTTTTCAAGGAATGTTTGCTGTACTTTGAAACCAAAACTTAAGCTCTCTTGACCTACTTACAATTTTAAAAGTATTATAAAATAAAATGACGGAATTTCCAGCATTCATAATAATATTAGTTTAAGATTTATTTTAGTTTATTAAATAGGTAAAAAGCGCAGGAAATAGCAACGACGCGCCTACTAGACTAGTATAATATACCTACTAGGGTGGACGAGTAACATCTGAAAGTTTGTCAATATAATAAATAACCAAGCTAAAATAAAATCATGATTTATCAATTTATAACCATGTTTCTATCTTAATTAAAAATAAATCTTAAGTATTGATAGTATGTATGTATGTATGTATGTATGTATGTATGTATGTATGTATGTATGCCTACTTTATGGGTATATGATGCGAATATCACCTGTCAGTCCTGTCACCTTTTGATTTGTATGAACAGGGCGTCATTTTCAATTTTTTCTGGTTTATATCTTCACTGACATTGTAGGTATGAGGCGCAATTGCAATAGTGTTTTTAATATTTTTCGTTTATTAGTTGAGCGCGTTAATACTTAATGTATGAAAGTTGATGATAAAAATGCTTTAAATTTCTAGCTTAGTTTATAGATATATATTGTAATATTGATTTGGCATTATAATGACGAGGTAGGCACTTTTTTACTGCCTATATGGAATGCCACGCCCCTGCTAACTGACCCACCCACCCACCTATTATGTGGTGGATATATGGCGCGTCCATATTAATAGACTATTACATAATATTTTTTTCATATCCCCTTATACGATGGCCACACGGGGAAGGGCTGGGAGGGGTGGGGTACACGGTACACGGCGGGCGAGGTGTGATTTAGTGGTTTTAAAGAGATTTGAATGTGCCTTTTTTCTTTTTGAAAATTCCTTGGTTGGTTGGTTGGTTAGTGTAAAAATTTCCTCGGATTGAATAAACATAAATTAGGTACATAATGTATGTAGATAGGAGGTACTTATTAATGAAATGCAATGCAATACAATAATAATAATAAGTATATTGGGATAATTTTATCCGATAAAATTATTAATATTCAGGTTTTGGTTATCCGTCTCATACATACACTGCTCTCGATGAATGCAGAGCAACGGTATCAAATCGATACAAACACAATATTTGTTTTAACTGTTTGTAGGTATTTTAACAAACATAAACACTTAAATACATGTAATAGGGGGTATAAAGTTTGTCCGGTTGGTTTGTTATTTTAGTCAAGTAGT